>ONZP01000488.1:0-12329 GCA_900312805.1 Fusarium torulosum
GTGGGTATTGAGCTTGAGAGAGGAGGGCTTGGGCAGGGGCGCAGGTCGCTTGGGCTCTGCGGAGGGGGTAGGAAGGGTAGGCAGAGAAGGGAGGGAGGGAGCAGCTGGAGGTGGAGGGGGCGGTGCTTGAATAGCAGGGGCCTTGGGTTTCGTCCTGTAGTAAGACTTGAATCTCATCATCAACTGTGTTAAATTAGCATCAGGGCTCATTTCGGTCGGTACACACAGAATAAAACTTACGCGATTAGGGAGCTGTGACGGTAGCCTGTCTCTCTCCACTGACCAGCCCTTTGGTAAAGGAATTGTGATGACCCAGTCGCCAGCTTCCTCGAACATCATGGCCGCGAGGTCCAGCATGCTTTCCATCTCGCCTCGCCCAAGATTTGGATGGTCCAGAGCCTTTCGCATCGCAATACTGTAATGCCGCTCATCGCCTCCGTATGTTTCATCCATTTCCCTCCGCAAAGCCTTGAGTGCTGCGTCCAGGTTCTCCTTTCTCGCAAACATCTCTTTTCGTGCTTCAATCTCTTGTGCACTGTCTTGCACGAGCAGGAGATCTCCTTCTTCATCTTCTTGAGGAGGCTCGTTCTTAGCAGCCTTTGAGTGCTCTCCAAAAGCGATGGCTGCAAGTCCAGAAGCAGCGGCCTCGATGAGTTTGTTCCGCACATATGGTGACCGGTCGGTGATGAGAGAGTACGTCAGAAACGAAAACACTGTCGGATCCAACATAGCGCCCAGATCAATCAAGGCCTCAAATGCCTTGATACGGATAAGATCTCTAGTTCCATCCAGAAGATACTGCCCAAAATCGCTGTACTTCTTTGGAATCACCTCTGCTTTCATCAACCGCTGCTTGGCACTCAGGCCAGCAATGGTCCAGACATTTTGATACGAGTGTGTCCACTCATCTCGCCGTAGGACTCTCTCAATCTGCTCAATAGCCCTTTCGAGGAACTGCTTCTCCTCTTCATTGGGAATCTTGTTCTGCATCGCAAACCAATCGTCTTGTTTGGAAGGGATAAGAGAAGTAGCAAGTGCCTCGACAAGGGTGGCGATGTAGAAATGGTCGGAGTAGGGGTTATCTTCATTGTTATTGAAAAGAAGCTGGTCAAGAATAAACTGACGAGCTTCAAGCGGACATTTGTAGGTGTGCGCATCTCTGACCTGCGCGATGGCCTTGATAATGGCGCACTGAACGTTGTACTGCTTCTTGTCTGAAAAGTCATTCGGTTTTGGCTGGTTTGTCCCCTTGTGACAAAACATTTCGCTGAAAGCCTTCATCAGTTGTCGAAGACCAAGCATTGATAGGTCCTTGATGTTGGCCTGCCGTGGTAGAGCTTCGGCAGCCATGGTTCGAATACCATGAAAGTAGCGGCGGTCAACAAGCGTCCTAGTAAGGAACCCTGATGCGATGGGATGAAGCGGACCTTGAGTGAGATACAGCATAGCATCCTGCTGAGCAACGACGTCTCTATCCTGCTGTAACTGAGACACGTACATGTATGGCTCGAGGGTCCGCTTCATATCACAAGACCATTCGAAGTCTGCATCCACGCGAATCCATTCGTAGGATTCCTGGTCCATCTTTCGTTCTGTTTCGGGATCCCAATCAATCAACTCCCATTGAGCCTGTTCCTCGGGTGTTTGGAGGACGTCGCCCAAACAGTAGAGCAAAGCATCGTCCAGGTTCTCTGCATCCATGCTGGCACCCACATTCTGCTTTTCCTTCATCCGGCGAGTTCTCTTAAGTCGCTTGTATTTTGTATTATAAGGGATTTCGAACTTCGTGGATCTCGTGGCGTCCTCACGAATCTCCAAGATATGCTCGTAAGGAGTTCCGTCTGCCTCGTGTATGCGAACCGTCATGGGCCCAGTGAACAGTGGTTGCACCTCTCCAGCTTTGACGCCAGACCGGCGTTCCTTGACGACGCGAAGGAAATCATCTCTTTCCAAGGGGGGTCTCTTGGCCGTCTGGTATTGAATCTGATTCAACGTGAGCTCCACACACAACCGCTTCTTGTTGAATTTTGCTTTCACATCAAATCGTGGGCAGCCTGAGCCATAAACCCACTGGTTCCAGAAGCTTTCAAGTCTGTACTTGGCTCCTTTCTCACAGGTTGCCCGGAACTTTTCTGTTTCCATAATAGTGGCCTTGTCAGAGGCCTCGATCTGAACCTTCGTGAGCATTTTGGAGAGGATACGGGTCAGGCCGTGTCCTCCCGAAGCCTTGATGAGCCGCTTATCAAGGATGAAAAAGATCACTGGTGCCTTGAGAGTCATGAAATCCATCTCAAACTCTCCTAGGTGAAGATAAGCGCCAAGATCGTAAAGAGAAGGTCGGTCGACGTCCACTTGAACAAGCTTGTCAGAGAGTGACTTCATCCGGAATCTGTACTCGTTGTTTCCGCAAAGTTTCTTCATGAAAAGATCGGTCATGAAGTGCGCGATACCAACGATCAGCCATAGATCATTTCGAGTGTTGGGAATCATGTTGATTCCAATCCATTGGTAAGCCAGAGTTTGCACAATCTTTCTCGTGACATCAATCTCAGTGTCAATGATATCTTCTGGAAATAGTAAACGGTTGCTGATAAAAGCCATGGAGTACAGGGACGCAGTGTCCTCAATCATGTCGTCAAGAAAACAAAGCTTGAAGTTGCCGAATGGATATCGAGCAAATGTGTAGGTAAAAAAGTCGGCTCCCATGGTGGTTGCTGCTGCAGTATTGCGAACCCAATCGGCGCGACCTGGTAAGCAGTAGGCGTGTACTTTCAGTGCGTTCATGCCGAGCTTCACTTCGTCTTCTTCCGTTCGGAATTCGGATGAGAGATCAATGTGCTCAAAAGGCCCAACAGCGAAACCAAGCTTCTGAACAGATACCTTCTTTTCTGGCTCAAAGGTCATTATCTTTTTGTGGTCGTCATCGGGATCTACGATCTCCTCCATCAGAAATCCCGAACACACTACCGACATCTCCCGTAGTTTATCTTCTTCGGCAAGGTTGTGTATACGCTCCTGGCCGTCGATTTGCATCTTGTCTGGGTTGTTGCCGTTCTGCTGTGTGGCAAGAGCTTGTTGCAAAGCATCACCCAACGTTCGGGGATACTTGATTGAGATCCTCCAGTCGCAACGTGATCCATGATCATCCACACAGGGGAAGATACATGATGCCGTTCCCGGGTGTATTGAACTTCGGGTGTACATATGTGTGAATCGACTGTCCAAGGGGTCGACACCAACAAACTGTACTCCATCGCGTGGGTTCGCGTTGGTAAAAGGGATGGTGATTTTGTATTGCCTGTTGGTTTTCTCGGCCGCATCAAGGCCTGACATCGATTTCCTAATAATCAACCTTGGGCGGTCCTCTGCCTTGCGGCGCAGGTTCACCTTGAGCGATCTATAGACCGGTGTGCACCCCTCGAATGCTCTATTCTCGGCGGGGACATCGGTCTTGCGGCTTCGGAATATTGACTGGGCTCGTTTGCGGCGAATGTCATGGTGGTCGGCTCTCAAACTCCAGCTTGCCGGATAAGAGAGTTTACCATATGGGTCATTGTAGGTCGCATCTGTTTTCCGTTTCAGACTCTCGACAATATCGCCGTTGTTTTCCTTAAGTTCAGAGACGTAAATGTTGTCGGTATCGATATCGCAATCTGCAGCATCCAAGGAGACATCTTCTATCTTGTCGTTAAACGTTGCTATGATAATATCGGTCGTTCCGTCAATGCGCTTGTCGCGAAAGTTGATCTCGAGGTTAACTTCCTGCTTGAGGACGAAAAAGTCCAGCACTGGTTCATCTTCCACAAAGGTTGATGCATCATTTGCATCTAAAAGAGAGTGATTCACGGGCGCAGGCTCCTGCGGCATGGCAAGTGTAGCCATTTTGACTGACGGTGGGCAGGGTTGAGGAAATGAAGGCCGGAAGGCCCCTGCGAGCTTGTGTTCACAGGTGTTGCATCGATAGGAAGTCTAGCCTTACGCGCAAGGTACTAAAAGCTTCGAGTTCGCTGGGGCGTATTTGTAATCGGAATCGAAGTTCGTCACGTAGTCATAAGCTTCGTTCGAGGCGTCGGCGCAATCTGAACGGGGGCTTGTGGAGATGGTTCAGCAGGTGAGGTGTCGATTGGCGCGGAGGGAGCTATTATTAAAGTGGATGGAGCTGATTAAATAGAAAACAAAAGTGATGATTGTGAAAAGGCAAATGCTGGAGAAGCGCAAACACGCGCAAAGCTAATAAAAGACTGTGTAAAGCCTCTCGCCGTGAATATTGCAAAGAAGGAACAGAGCTCGCGGCGCGTTACAGCAAGCTGCGTGCACGGACCAACTTTCTTGATGAGGCTCTCGGGCAGGTTACGGTACGTACTAACCTAGGTATCCACTACCTTAGTACCTTAGTAGGTAGGTACCGCGCAAACGCCATCTTTCCAGACTCATACTCTGTATAACACAGAGATGAAATGGCTCCAACGACTAGGTACTTGTATTTCAACAAGATAGCATCAGATATGTGAGCTTTCAAATTGTTAAATAAGCCCGTCTTACCCTAGAAGAGGACAGGTTAGTCCATTTATCACTTCAACGAATGCCAATCCCTCTTATTTGCAGCTATATCTCATCTTTACAGCCATCACCCAACCTCATCTGGCCCAAGCTGAGGTAACACCAACAGACGTCACAATTATTAGCCCCATCATGTTTGCAACGGAATATGATTTCTAGCACAGCATGTTGTGATAGCTATGAAGACACACACCACCTCGATCAGATAACCGCAAATACCGTCGTCCTTGTCAGGACGACTCAAACCCTTCCCCAAACGCCAAACCATATAGTATAACTGACTTTCGCAGTCTTTGCCCCAGTAATAATACAAACAGCCAAGCATGTACCACTTACTGCTTGCTGCGTCTTCGGTCCCGGCGTTTCTTCCTCGCCCGGACCTTGAGGGTATCTTCGTCACGGTATTCCTCCGGCAAATCAAAATCAACCTCTGGTATATCAGGTATGGGTAAACCCCATGCCAGTACTTTCCTTCCTGTACGCCTGTGCTGATTTAGAGCACTCTCACGCTCATATCTTTTACTGAAGAACGACTTGAACTCCTTGGGCGGCTCTGGTGGTTTCGGTGCTGGTGGTGCCTTCGCCGGACGCGGAGGAGCTTTGGCTGCAGCTGGTTGAGGGGTCGCTTTGCGGTTCTTTGATCCTTTGGAAGTTTTGGACCTTGCCATCGCTTCCTCATGGAGCTGCTTTGCCGGTGATGCTGAATCACTTCTCTCACCATGTAATGCTTCATCCCCGGAACCGCCCTCATCGTTATCACTCGAGTCCTCCTCCGCCTTCTCAGCTCGAGCTTTATCCTTCTCCATCTTTCGTCTCTTCTCTTCCAAAACCCAGTTTCGGAACTTTGCAAGGATGGCTTGGCAGCCCTTGATAAAGTGATTACGGGCGGGTTCAAACGTCTTCTTCTTCGTTTCTGTCACACCACTCACACCCATTACTCTCAACCAATCATGACCTTGCAGGCCTTCAAGAAGTCGAATGATTTGGTCTTTCTCGTGTTGCGCTCTGCCTTTCTCAGCATTACGTATCGATCTCTCATTTCGCTCAGCACGGCGATGGATTGGCTGGAATAGTTTATCAGGTAAAGGATCTTCGACTGTCTTGTTCTTCGACTGGAAAAATCCCAAGTCGACTTGCTGGCAATCGAAAACATTGTGGAAGAGAGCATCGCTATATCCTCGCACAGGATATTCAGTTGCGGGGTGGGGAAGCTGCGAAATTGCGCGTTGGGTGTCTGCAACAGCGCGTCGCGGATCGGAGTCAACGATGACAATCGGCGTGTCGACATTTAACAATTCTGTAAAGGGTCAGAAAACCTTGTACTATGATAGCAACATCCAGGTAAGTGGAAGGGGGGTTTTCATAAACGTACGCTGTTTTTTGGGTTCATTACCAATCACCTCATCATATTCCTGGAAATAGGCAGAAAGCTCGCTCTTGAACCGTGTGGCTTCCTGTGAGCGAAGCTTGCGGCCCTGCTCCTTGGTATTGGTATCGCTCGGCTGAGGCTGTAACCGGTCGAGTTCGTGTTTTATGCCATTAGAGACCTTGCTCTGGTGCTTTGTGAGGGTATGCTCTTCCTTGGGCTTCGATGTCGCGTTGTCTGTCGTGGTAGGGGGGCCGTTCGGTGTCGTCGCAGTCGCCACTGTGGGCGTCGCAGCAGGTTTGCGCGTAGTTGGCGGCGCTCTATTGTTGTCAAAATCGGCGTCACGAAGTCCGTGAGAACCCTTTGCGAGAATCTCGACCGTTATGCGGGTTCTCTTGGGTTTGATTACGTCGAAATCGCGATCGTGGGCGTCGAGTGGCCTTTTGTTGCGCCCTCCTCCTGGTGCTCCTCCTCCGCCCTGGGCATGGGCGAATACGCCTGCTGGGGATGGCAGGTGGTGGTGAGAGTGATGCTGGTGCGGAACCTCAGCGCGCTGCGACGAACGGGTGACGGAAGCCATTGAAAGACGTGAAAATGCCTGGCATTGTTTCAGGGCTACGTTTCTCTGTATCCGCCGGCTCAGTTTGGCGATGGCGCCGCTCGATGTTGATGGTTTTTTCGATGGGTTTGCTGCGCGGCTTCGGTGCGAGTGCGATCGATCAGTCCTGTACGTTTGCAGTCAAATGGAAGCTTGGCTCCATCTCGCGCCTGCGCTTTCCAGTTTTTGAGGGGGTTCTTGTGTGGTTTTAGGGGGTGTCCCACTGCTGAACCTTCTACGACGCACTGACAAATTTTGACTTACAGGGCGTCGGCGCACTGAAGCTAGCTGGAACGAACCCTCCGGGTTAAATGCCCTGTGGTGGTCATGCACGCAGCGTGGTCCCTCAATGGTTCGGTGATTCAATCTGTCTATCTAACTTAAAGGATGAGAAGCTACAGCGAAAAAGTAATTCTGCAAGAGCTCAAGTTGGGATTTAACCTAATTACTTAATTTTCCGAACCTATATGAACCAGTGGACGACTGTTCACTGAAGCATTCCAAGAATGCCTATACATGTTTCAGCAAAAGTGAGGTACACAATGCTTTAGGGTATATCAACTCGATCATCCCGAGTTCATAAACAAATAACGAATAACATACATTTAGTAATACAACCCAAACATCTATCTGGTATTATCTATGCTTGGCGCATCTCAGTAATTGAGTCTCTATTGGAAGACATCGTTAGACTCGGCTAATGTTTACTAATTGTTTGTATCTTGGGTACTTAAGTACAGAGGATTTAGGCTACGACTGTGCTTAATAGAGAGTATCCACGACTATAAACCAAATGTGCACCGAAGCGAAGAGAAATATGGTAATCATTCGTCGGTAATTATTCATATAATCATAAATCGAGCACTACTATATATGCTAAGGGTATCATACCAGAAAACCAACACCTTGTCATCCGTCTAAGCCTTCTCATACGTGCATATTCTCGACATCGTCCTTCTCTTCTCTCTTTGCAGCCTGCTTCTCCTCCTTTGTCGGCTTGATACCAAGCTTCTTCAAAGCCTTCTTCACTGGTCTTCCCTCCTGCTTCTCCGCCTCCTCCCGTTGGAGGACCTCTCGCTCTCTTGCCGCACTTTCGCTCTTATCCTTCTCTTCCTCTTCTCTGCGTGCTGCCTCCTCAGGAGCCATGATCTTGTCTTTTCGATGTCCTACGCGTTGCGCAAGGTCCTTACCCTTGCGTTTCGTCTTGATGTACGTCTCTAAGCCAATGAGCACCACATATGACTTGGAGATGGAGACATGGCTCATGTCCACTTCCGATTGCTTCAAGCTGTGGACAAACGCGCGGAAATTTGAAGCTGGAGGGCGGTAATGCCCGCTGAGCGGAGAGAGAGACGAAAGCCGGCCATTCTTGATCTTGATGAGGCCGGCTGAGGATATTCGACTGCCTTGGAGGAAAGAAGAGTGCTGGAATGCGCCTGAGTCTTTGATACCCACATACATTCGAAAATTTGTGTCTGCAACGAATATCCATGTGTTCTTTCTGACAGATTTTCGCATTAACTTATTGAAGACGGTGGAAGCCGAAATCTGTGAAACCTTGTGCACCCCTTGATTGTTGTCGAACCCAGGTGTTGCGTATTTGGCTGCCCTGTCTGCCTCTCGTTGCGCCTCCGTTGATGAATCGGAACTGGAGCTATCGGTAGATTCCAGAGGATGAGAGTCCTCGAGTCGAGCTGCCGCGTTGAACGCTGGCGTCGGGTCGTCCACAGGCACGATGCCGAGTATGCTGTCCCTGAACTGTATTGTAGTATCAATGCGTTGACCGTTCTTCGCCCAGCATAGTCTTCCTTCATTGTCGACTTCAACAAGGTAGTACTGGCGCTCCTCACGAGACAAATAACGAACTTGTTCTCGCTCAAGTCTATCACGCGGACAGCCGTCAACTTCAACGTTACGACCTTCGCCGTAGTCAAGCCAGTAGAAGTAGTTCTCATGTGTATCTGTCTTTTTCCATACTTCGTGATATCTGCACAAATTGCTTCCATAACGGTGTTTTTGGTCGACCATTTCAAGAAAGTATCGGATTCCCATCATGCGTGCCTCATGTCTGCGAGCAGCAGTGGCTTTCTCGCGCCGTGCTCTTGCAGCAGCTCGTTCTTCGGGCGATGCATCTTCGTCTGAAGAGGATTCTGAGGACTCTGACTCGGACAAGAGATCGTCATGACCAGCTCGTCGGGCAATTGCGCTTGCCTTCTTCCACTTCTCTCGAGCGTTGGGTGAGTTATGCTTTGGGGAACCGCCAACTTCTGGGTTATTAAAAGTACCGTCGTCAGATGCTGTTTTCGGTCGCGGTAGTGTTGCATGTCGGAACTGAGCTTCTCGTATAGCAGTAACCCATCGTGTGCCTGCATCCAGGCCAAATCCGTCTAATTCTCTCCTTGTGCGATATCCTCGAAACGTCTTTTGAATGGTGCGCGCAGCTTGCGCCTGCGCCTGGGCGTCTGTGGACATGCTGGCAGCTCTATTGCGCTGACGCTGTACTTCGCGAGACCAGCGCCTGCGCTCACGATCTCTACGCTTCGTTTCTTCTTCGCGCTGTTGCTGAACGAACGCAATTCGTTCGAATTCTCTTGGTGAAGGAGGTCGCAAAGAGTCCATGTATTCTCTGGTCTTAGTGGTGAATAGTGAACCAGTCGCTGTGGAAGATGACGCAGTGCTGACGAGTGAGAATTTGGAGTCAGTACGGACCGGTAGTGATGCTGCAGCTGCTAACGGTGATTGTCGCGGGGTCCCCTCCATATCGTTTGCCGTTGGCACTAAAACCGGGAACATCAGATAATGGCGTTCTAGATCGAGTTGCGTCATGTTCGTGGGGTTAATTGCTGTACTTGGTTGAATGTGGGGGTGCAAGCCAGCAAAAGTTGGTGATGATGGCAGTTGTGGCCTTGGCAGGGTCGTTTAACATGTATCGACCAGAGGGACAAGTTTATTTGGACTTGGTCTTGTCTCTAAATCTCCATAGCTCAAAGGCCGGATCCTGCCCTTCTTATGAGTGTGTCTTCAGTATTGACGCAGTTAGAGAGGTCCAGAACCAGCAGGCTCCTGCCACGGAAGAACGGCACTTGGCAACCTGCAGACTCCATTGGCATTACTTGGTAAATGCCGACATAGATTTGTGGCTGGCACATGTCAGAAGAGCGGCTCGTTGACAAAAGAATGAGCACTTACTTACTGGTTACGTCGTAAACTATGTCTCTGGAGTGATGGCAGTGTCCGTATTATTATGATTTAAGCTTCAAATAGCTTGACACCGGCAGACAGGCTATACATATAGTACTGTCCTGTACTTAGTTAGTGGTTGATTAAAAGGTTTCGTCATTTGCGCGAAGAGGTTGAATGCTTCTGCTGCGCCCTGGCGGCTATATCCACTCTTCAGTTACGAAAGTTTAAATGCCCAGACCTGACATGCCACCGGGCGTTGCAGATACTGCCTTGACAAGCAAACGGTATGACTCTGTTGTCTTGTCAATGGTTTCTTGCGACGTTGCCAAATCTTGGTCCCGCCTTGGCTACTGAACCAGGGCTAAGTTGTGGACAGGAAAATGACAACTGTAGGGTAGATCGTCCAATTCATTATCATTAATATGGATCGCTGGCACCTGCATATGCGCGTAAGACTCGGCATAGCAATATATATCGTTTGTACAAAGAGGCCTCCTATATCACCAAGACCGGTAAACATATCCAAAGAAGAGAAGATGCTAAAACGATAGTAACGCTAGGCAAAGAGAAACTCTTTGAGTACTGGCGAGCCAGAGAACTCTGGATTTAACAATATACAACTAGCAAGGTCAGCATGATTTTAAACTGGACAGCTTCGATATACACACTTGAGAAAGTATTGTAGACCTGCCCTCCTCTTCTCAAGAAATCGAGGGCGAAACTTGGAAATGACACTTTTAGGCGGAAGTGCCGGAACCGCTGCCTCGAATCCGGGGAAGGTCTGCACCAGCCGATATCGAAATTCGTCAAACTCTGAGTATCGTTTTCGAATGTTCATATAACTTCCCTAGCCGTGGGTCAGTTTCCAGTCAACTTCGAGCCGAGCACGCCGCCAGCGAACCATTCAATCACTCACATTGAGAGCCTCGACACGTATGTTCCATACTACAAAAGCCCCGATATTTGTCGCACTGCCGTTGACGACAGTGTGGCTGACGATCTCAACACTCTTGGCCCAGCAAGCACTGTTGCGGTCGTCGAAGTCGCTCGCTTCGTTATCACGAAGGGTAATGGCACCAGCGGGAAGAACAGATTCGGTCGACATATTGGAAATAGTTCGCTGGTGACCGTTGCGTGTGTTGAGCCAGTACGGCGGCGAAGTTATCGAACTCGGGGAGAGAGTGGACGATGCAGTGTCGTGCCGTCCATGATTGCTGTCGTCGTTTGGGTCGTGATCGAATGATGTACGTGGTGTCTCGAAAACTTCGGTGGCTGCGGCGCGTGTCTCAGAATTATCTGTAGATGATGTGTCGGCGCCGAAATTGCCGTCACCAGGCGCTTGATTTATTGCTGTCGCCATTCAACCATGCAATAGTCCTTAACAGTACGGCTCAGGCGTTCGACAGTGGTGGAGAGGTTATGGATGTGGGATGGTCGAATATGCACTTCAATGGGTAAATATCGGTGTCGCAAGATTGTAGCTTTAATTCAATCGATCCAGTAGAGTGCTGCCAACGGTGATGAACGGTGGAAGTTGTTTGGCGAGTCGGAATAAAAGCCCATGAATCGCAACCCTGCTTTTAGTTGACAAAATGCAAGGATTGATTGCGGAGTAGTAGGTATCGAAACAATGACTTGTATACAAGTCGTTAGGAGATGATAGCGGTAACAGTGATGATATCAATGCGCAAGTAGAGGGTGAGGTCCAGCCAGGGCATAGGATCGTGTCTGCATATGTCTAGAGGTGGCGATAACTTGTTTCGATTGGAAGGATAGAGGTCATGTCGCAGAGATTGAAATTCGCAGAGCCTTACGGAGCCGTTTACCGGTGCTCCTTCCACGTTCTTTTCCGGCTGAAGGAGGGGCCGGCGCCCCGGTGGATGGCCCAGTGCACCGGTAAACTTTACTACCATGTTCCGACTGCCAGGCTTTCCTCCGTGTACAGTCTATTGCTGAGGGCGGTAATCCATGGATCCATTATCTAGATTCTTCTGTCAGATTGTATAAAATGTAGTCTAACATAGCCGTTGTTCGATCCATACAAGATGTTGGATGAATCTCTTACCTTGTTAAGTCAGTCGTTTCTACTTCGTCCACATCCAACAAAGACAGCGAATACGTAACTCACAGGGTATATCAACATGTCGCCGTATCCACGGCCGGCGTTTCGTCCCGACTCACGGAGATGGAAAGCCATGTCCGCTCCGTGTCCCGAGAGGTTGGATGCCGGACGTCTAAGCTTTCGAAATGCAGCGGAGCCAAGCTGACAAGCTCCAGATCTCATCAACTGTGGCTTATCAAGGATCGAGACGAAAGCACATGAGGCTTCGGCCGTTTTGCTCCAAGCTGCTGAGCCATTATAACATCATGAGGCCTTGTCATAGGCTCCACGTCAAACTTTAATTCAAACCACCCTGAAGGAATGGGAGTTAATAGAGGAGGTTGGTGTGTTTTGGTAGAAACCTCAAGACTCTTTGGTGTATGGCAGAGAGGAAAAACGGAGGTCAAGCTTTCATAAAAACAATCTCAAGCATTCCACTGAATGAAGAGGATGATCGTGGCATCTAGATACCATTTCATAGTCAACTCGCTGTACACACTCACACCACGCTGCCAGCACAC
>ONZP01000489.1:0-26500 GCA_900312805.1 Fusarium torulosum
TATTAATATTAGACCACCTAGTGGGACTATAAGTATATTTCTAATTAGGAAAAGCCTTAGGAAATTACTATCCTTAGAGGTTTTTATTAAAAAAGATAATATAGGGCATAAGATAATAACCCTCTATAAATATAGTCTCTAAGATAGAGGACTAGGTCGAATTATCTGATTTTATCCTCTCTAATATAGCTATTAGGACTATTCCGGCTATTATATTACTATTAATCTCGCCTAGTTATATACCGGTCTTATTAATATTATATTTATTCTTCTTTTTTATCTTCTTTAACTTATAGACCTAATTAAGGCTATTATAGTAGTCTATAAGGGATTTCTTTATTATATAATACTTCCTAGTAGAATTTATAACTCATAATAGCTTTAATTCGATAGTTAGATAGTATATAAAGAACCTATTAACCTAGTTCTTACCGATATAGGGGACTATTCTATTAACTTCTAATAAGGCCTATATAAAGTTATATATTTCCTGCTTAGTAAGAGGCTAGAATACCTTCTCTTACTCGAGAATATAATTTATTAGGTCCTTCTCTTACTCTACGGTTAGTAACTAGTCTCTCTAATATATGGTGGTAATATCTTATATGCCGCGGTAATAATCTCTTAATATCGATAAGCTAAATGCATATTTTCACGCCGAAGTATATAATCCGAGTGATTTAATATCCTCTATGGCTAATAATATGCGGTATTTATAATCTGATGTTTGTGGTTCTATTATAGGTAGAATAAAAAAATAAGGATTTAATTTAATAATTCTAGAATTATTAAAAGTTATGTATTATAATAATGCGTCGATGGTGTTAAGGTATGCGGGGTCACGGGGTATACGGAGTGACGGTGAAATACGTTAGTTATTGGTGAGAGATAGTATGATGAGAAGCAAGCTAGGAAATTATCACGGCGACAGCAGCAGAATTTATAGCCAGCAATAGCAATTCTTCACTCGTAGGAATATCATTCATTGTTATCAACAGACAGTAGATTGTGTTATAAGTCAAGCAACCATGTTTGATACTGTTTGGCTGAGAATCACCCAAAACTAATTGCTATATACACATTAATTAGGTGAGCTTTGAGAACAAGCGTGCCTAGGTAGTCAAAACATGAAGTAACAAATCTCAATGGTCAAACAGAAACAGAAACATAGATAACCAACATTCGTTGAGACTGATCTCTTTATCAGAAACAAATCGATGGCAGCATAGGTATATACTTATTCTAACTACCCCCCGAACCAGAAGCCAACATAAATACCTAAGTAGCTTGAATTCGGCGAGAGATTAGATACGTCTAGTCTGAATACGGCCTCAGCAAGGTCATCTTTCTATGTTTGCGTCTGGGCCATCTTGTTATCAAGTTTAGCTCAGCCTTTCTGCTGTCCTCAATCGTTTCTGTTGGAAACTGAGTACTACTGATGCAATTGTGGTTGGCAAACACCTATACAAGAAAGAGTCTTTGATGTTGCTGCTGCTGCTGCTGCTGCTCAACAATGGTCGTTAGAAAGAAAAGGTAGTCAAAGAAGGCTTGCTAGGAAAAGAGTCACTTCAGTCAATAATGACCGCCTAGAGTTTGTTCATCAGCAAATATCAATTGCTATGCAACACAGGCCCTCTGCAGCGAAGAAGGATACCTGTAACGATGCTTGGCATAACAACATACCGTGAAACCCGTTCATATTTGTTCGTTGAAACTCAATAGCGGCATTATTCTACCAGAACTATTTGTGCTAAATACTCAAACTTCGTCTTCCCACTCCATTGCTCCGAAAGAAAACTTCCTTAACAAAGGGCCTTCACCGATAAACAAACTCGCCATCCTCTCCCTTGGCATTTTTTGAAACGTGAGCGCTTTGATAGGCGCGTCCACTTGGATAGACTCGACCGCTGGACACCGTAATCGGCGTCCTGATTTTAGTGAGAAGAGCTTGACAGTCCCGCTATCTTGTGCCGCAGCTACAACATTCAACTCGGGGCTGATATCCCAACCTATATGAAAGTGTGCCTCATTTTGATGCTCATGGAACCTTAACAGTGGCCTCGTTCCGCGGGGATTGCGTTGAAGAAATCGCACATCATAGAGGGCCATCGAGCTTTGCAATCCAGACACGAGTACTTGGTGTGGGTTTACACTCTTGATGTGTGAGATGGAACTCGCATGTTTGGCAAAAGACCATTGGGTATGGGGAGAACGCAGGTCTGTCAGCCAAAGCCTAGGCTGTCTTCCACCCGCAAGCAAAACGTTATGATTGCCCTCCTGGAAGTCCTGCGCAAATATCTCTTGTGGTACTTGCATACCCTTGGGGGTGACGCCAGGCGTAATAGCTGAGAGGGTTTCATTGGAGCGCACCTGGAGAAGGCCACTATTTGAGCCAACAACACAGATCAGATCCGAGGAAGGGGGAGCGGGTGTACTGCTGTGAACGACCCATTCGTCTTGTAGACCGTGGCGTACAGATAGCCTTTGGTAGTGGTTCGCTGTATCCAAGTCAGTAGAGTTTATAGGATAGTCGGGCAGAATAAATTTGTACTTTCACCAAGAAGCCAATGTGGGCGGGTTTTGTCCTCAGGATCCGATAGTAGTGGTGAGAAGAAGTAGATACCACAGCTATGATCGGGTTCGCGGGAGGTAAGGAGCATTTTATGCGAGGAGCGATGGTACTTGATGGATGACAGCTGGGGACATCGGACCCTCTCGGTGTGGAACAACAGAGCCCTGCCAGAGCTGGACGCTTCCCGTGAGTAGTGTATGCTATAACTCGTTAGCAAATGATACAATTCCATCACCGTCGTAGACTTACTTGTCATTCTTGTCTGTAGGGATATGACTCCCTACCAAAGTCTCCTCATCCAAAGCTGGACATCAAATCAGCCATCTCATCGAACCTCATGGTGTATCCGCCTCGAAACTTACTGGCATAAGCCACTCCCAACCCGGTCTTCTCGTCTTCCCCAGCGACATAAAAGCAGGGCATATTTGCATACCTCTGTCTCGCAAAGCTCGGCGCAAAGGGAATATCACCCTTAGCCACCAAGCCACTTGCCCACGCCGCAGCACCAAGATCTCCATCCTCCAACCTACCACGGCCACGCTCTGCAGCGTATGGGAGACTGATTTCTCGAGTAAGCAGAGCAGAAGCAACTGCATCGTTGGCGACGAAGTGGCGCTTGATATGATTTCGTATCAGGTGAGCTCGATGCTGGGCAACTTTCTGAGCCTTATCCTCGATCCTCCGCCTTTTGACAGCATCTTTCGACCATGCGACGGATGCGGGCACTGTCTGTGTTTTCTCAATCTTGAAGTACTTCTTTTTCACAGGATCTGTGTATTGAATGTTAACGCAAAGATAATTTGACGAAGGCAATTCTGATCTTACCATAGTAATAACCAGGGATTTCGCGATTCATAATATCAACTAACGTAGCTGCAATGTGACCGAAATATATCACGGACTAAGGCCCAGTAATAGCCAATAGTGGAATAGATGCGGTCGAAATAAAACAACAAAGGAACTATGCACAGTTCAGATCGGTTCATTTAATAGGTACTGATGTCACTTACAAAAAGCAGAAAATGACTTCTACTGTGGGTCTGGCTCTTGAAAGACTTACGAATTGCACATCACGTGTTTGAGTCAAATCGTAGGGAACAGTTCGATCACAGTTTTATTATGACAAGAACAAATTATTTATTTTACTTGTATTATTAAGTGTCTAGTAGACGTTCTAGGGGGGTATGAAAGTTTCCTCAACCACTCATCGAGTCTTAATCCTCGGGTGCGAGTATTACAATTCAAATTTAGACAGAGCGAAAGCGAAAAGTCCGGTCGATGGTGGTCCGGGTATATACCATCTGAATTTACTGAGACTTCTCGTGCTGAGTCGACACGCGCTGAAGAGAGACAACTGGAACAAAAGTTAGCGAAATGTTAGGGGTAACATTTTTTTGGAAATATAACTTACCGAAGTCCTCGAGGGATCGCTGCTTCTGGTTCACCTTAGGGGACTTGCCGTGCATCAGGTTGTCGAAACCGGTGCTGCCCTGCATGAAGTAGTAGAGACCACCCATGACACAGAAGACACCGAAGGAGAAAATCCAGATACGGACAACAGCAACGATGCTGGTCTGGCCTCCAACGAACCAACCGAAGATACAGAAGAGGGTAGCAAGGATATCGACGATCAGGATGGCGCCAGACAACTGCCAAGAGGGGATGGAAGACCAGAAAGGACCGTTGGCACGGGTAATGAAGATCAGCCAGTTCTCGGTAAGAGAGATCTCGAGGAAGAGAACCTCATCGATCTTACCAAAGTTCTGGACGATACCACCATCCTCAGAATTGGCGTACATGGTGGTAAGGGCAATCCAGGTACCGACAGCAAGGACAATACCGAGGAGAACGGACATTCCCCAGAGCTTAGGAAGGTTCCACTTGACAGGAGTCTGGGAGAAAGGAGCATTGTCGTAGGCGATGGCAAGGGTGGCAATATCGGCGAAAATGGCGATGAAGACGACAAGCTCAATGTTGAGAGATCGGTTCAGGATGGCAATCCAGAGACCAAGGAAGATCTCCATGTGGAGGGAAAGAGCGATACGGTAGACAACGTAGGCGTACATGCCTGGAAGAATATTAGCAAATAAACCACAATGTTAGATTAGACAGACACGACTCACGATGGAAAATTTGGCGCGAAGTCTTAAGAGCATCGATGATAGCACCGAGACCAGGAGCGAGGAAAACAATATCGGAGGCAGAGCGAGCGGCGTCAGAGGCACCCTCGACAGCAATACCAGTATCGGCCTTCTTCAGTGAGGGGGCATCGTTGACACCATCACCAGTCATGGCAACGAGGTAACCACGCTGCTGGAGAATCTCAACGACGTTGTACTTGTGCTGGGGGAAGACCTCAGCGAAACCATCGGCAGCCTCAACGAAATCGTAAACCTCAGAACCGGGCATGTCACCACCACCACCAAGACCAAGACGCTCAGCGTTGTAAACGTTGGTACCGAGACCGAGTTGGCGAGAAGTTTCACGGGCAATACCGACAGCGTCACCAGTAAGCATCTTGATGGAGAGACCGAGACGCTTGGCTTCGTTGATAGTGCGGGCGGTGTCGTGACGAGGAGGATCGGAGCAAGGCATGATTCCAAGAATCTCCCAAGCACCCTCACCTCGCTTGCGAGCAACACCAAGGGATCGGAAGCCACGGGTTGCGAACTCAGCCACACAGTTCTTGTAAGCCGCTTGTTTTAATTAGTATCTCGTGCTGAATGGTGGTGTTGTTGTTACTTACAATCGATCTCTTCAGGGATGGGGTGGTCTTCCTCGACAGTCTTGAGGACGAAAAGTGGGGCACCCTTGACACAGATGATACGCTCGCCCTGGGGGGACTCAACAACAGCCTGGACCTTCTTGGAGACGGGATCGAAGGGGTGGAAATCAAGGACCTTGTACTTAGACAGAACACCCTTGGCGCGGGGGTAGAACTTGAGGGCCTTGAGGAAAGCCTTGTCGATAGCATCGATACCCTTCTTCTTGCGGGAAGCGGCCAAACAGGCAGTAAGCATAAGATCATCAGGCTCAACTCCGGGAACACAGAAAGGCTCAGCAAGAGAGAGCTTGTTCTTGGTCAGAGTACCGGTCTTGTCGGAGCAAAGGATCTCGACACCAGCAAGAGACTCAATGGCGGAGAGCTTCTGGACGATAGCCTGCTTCTTGGCGAGGTAGGCAGCACCGACAGCCATGGTGGTGGTAACGACAGCGGGAAGACCGACGGGAACACCAACGATGGTGATGGCAAGAGTGAAGCGGAGGATGTCGACAATATTGTTGGAACGGTAGAAGGAAGAAACCCAGACAACGAGGAGAGTGGCGATGACGAGAACCAAAAGGGTCGTGCCAATACCGTTGAGAACCTCAGTAAAGTGACCAGTTCCACCAGCGGACTGAGAAACAAGGGCAGCAGCACGACCGACGAAGGTGTTGTCACCAGTAGCGGTAACGATAACGAAGGCCTCACCACGCTTGACAGCGGACGAAGCGTAACAGTTGTCACCATGGTGCTTGTCGACAGCGAGAGACTCTCCAGTGATAGCAGACTGATCGACCTGGCAGAAGCATCCCTCGGTAACGAAACGACCATCGGCGGGGATGATGGTTCCCTCCTCAACCTGGAGAATATCACCGGGAACGACCTCAGGGGCTTCGATTTCCTTCAGGGTACCGTCACGGAGGACGACAGCCTTGAGAGCAAGGGTCTTCTTGAGCTCCTCTACGATACTTCCGGCTTGATACTCTTGGATAAATCCAACACAAGCATTGAGCAGAAGCAGAGCGCAGATCACACCGAAATCAATCCAGTCCTCGAGACCAGCAGCCAATACAGCAGCGGCTTCCATCACGAATTGGATAGGTCCGACAAAGAACATTAGGAACTTGAGAATCAAGTTCTCCTGCTCTTCTTTCATCGCATTGAGACCCCATTTGCGTCGTCGAGCGATAACCTCAGCCTCAGTAAGACCGACACGAGAGTCGGTTTGAAGCTGATCCTCGGGGACGACACGACCGCCGCCGGGTTGAGTCTCCTCTTCTTCTTCGAACTCATGGCCGTCCTGGGACTCGAGGTCCTCGATCAGGGCATCCATGTCCTCGTCGGGCTCCTCATCTTCGGCAACGGGAGCCTTGTGGGCGTGGGTGGGAGGAGCTTGTCCTCGCTTCTCATCGAAGCCGCCAGTCTCGATGTTGGTGTCCAGCGCAGGAGCGCCGGCCGCCTTCTCTTCGTTCATGGTGGTTGAGGGAAAAGAGAATTTCGATTCTTAGGTTGTGTGTAGAACGCGGCTGTAGGTAGGCAGCAGATATTGAGAAATAATAGCTGAGATTGTTGCTGCTCTCGTTGTTGTAGTGAGAGAAACAGAGGACAAGGTAAGAGGGGAAAGGGGAGGAAAAAGTGTCTAAGCACCGCACGAAATTAGGGACGCTTATGTATGAAGCATTCGTGGGTGAAGAGGAAAGGAAAGAAGGGAGAGTTTGGGTCGGGCGAGAGCTTCTTTTTGAATTGCAGAGCGAGATGCGTGAGCTTGGGTTCTCTAGGTTCTTTCCCGGCGAGCTTGCCGGCCCACACTGGTGCATGCCCCTGCCAAAAGACTTTCGGCCCTGATCAAATGATGGAGACCCGGTCTTGAAGTGGGTACCACCCTCAATGCCTGCATATTTCTCCAAGACTGATTGTCTCTCAGTTGCTGCACGTCGCCATCTTACTCGCTGCGCGGTTTCTTTTGTGGCCCCCCCTTGGCAAGACACAGAACAGAGAGGACCGGGGTCTATCAAACAGGTCCTACGGCGACGCAGGGCTCCACCGCGCAAAAGACTTGGATGGGTCCTTCCTCTTTCCAAGCCGGGACGGGTGGATTAGGATGGAGCCCATCAGTCACTTTCCCACGAGTCTCACGCAGGTTCCTGGCATGGTCCCTCGCGAATCCCAATATGCCCCAGGTTATGAGCTCCATGCCGTCTCCAGGTACGACCGGAACTCCCTCGAGGTACGAGCTAGCAACAAGTCGACATCTCTTTCCTTGTACTGTACGAATTGTCCCAACCTCTCACGGCCCTGCCGACCCAGTTTCCATTGGTTGAAAGCCATTGCCATTACACTCAGCAATTGCTGCTCTGCTTTCTGGCCTCCTGCTGCCGTTGTGTACTGCAGAGACGAACTATCGCCCCAGTGCCATTTGCCTTTTTTTCTTCCCTCAGCGTTCAATTTTTTCCCGTTCCCTTCTGCTTCTGCTACTACTACTGCGTTGCCGATTAAAGCCCGCACGAGTCGGGATTGGCGAAGCACAACTACGTAACGACATAATCTCATCCAATGCACTGGAGGAAAGAAAATTCATCACACCCTCTTGCAGAGTAGCTACACCCTCAGCTACCCTAGCCTTTCCATACCATTGGCCTGGGGAAAGTAAAGTGCGACGTGATTGCGCTGCAGAGCATGTTAAGGTACTCGATGCCACTATCAATGATGTTTTTATTTCGGTTTAGCTATTGCTGTGATAGTTTAAAGCAATTACGAACAACTAAACTGTGTCGTTATCATTCAATGGCAGAAGTCAATATCAGTCAAGAGCGTGGGCAAAATGGTAAGTATTCAGGTACGTAGCCCGTAACAACCAGAAAACACAACAACATTGCAGATCAACAAACCCCCATCTCAGTCAATCTCATTCTAGCACAGTAAACAACGCAGTAGCATCCGCATCCACCAGGAAACTAACAGACGGAGAGTGCGTAGCGTCACTCGACTGCACCAGCAAGCACGCCAGTGTAGGAGCTACCCTTGCCGTACCCGGTAGCGTCGGATGGATCAATTTTTTCTGCCTCTCTCTGTTGCTCTTCTCATAATTATTTTCCTCTTTGTTATGCCTGCTAACTTTTTTTTTAATGGGGCGTGTTAATTGAGCTAGGCTGGTCAATGTGCTGGGGTGTAACTCTATGAAACGTCGGTCGCTGCACCTTAGGTGCATTGGGTCCAGCTTCTATCATGGTCCATCGAAATCGCCCTTGCCCTTGCCCTTGCCCAGTCAAGACAGCCTCTGCTCTTTGAGCTTGTCCTCGGCACCAGCCCAGGTCCTTCCATGCAGGTGCAGAGCACAGTGTGTGGCGTCGCCGAGCGTGGGGAATGGAAACAAGACGGTAATCTCAGCAGTGGATGCGCAAAAAGGGACGAGCATTGCAAGTGCAGCGCATTGCAGGAAGAAGTTACATGTTACAGCGCATCGCATCGCAAGAGCAGGGGGAAAAAGAGACTGAAAGGGACCAGCTTGCAACAAGACTAGACTCAGATCAAGACTCAAAAATTTAATTTGCCCTGACAATGCAATACCAGGGGAAAATCGGGGGAAACCATGGGGCGTAAACAAGAGACAACAACAAAACTCAATTAGGAGAGCACGTATCTGATAAGCTATCGTCATTGGATGTGTCTCATCTCTCCAACTTCTCGTGGCTGACATGTTGATGGCTGACCATGATGACCTCAATCACTCGGGCTCATCCATATCACAGCAGAAACGATTTGCCTAGATCTTGATACAACACAATGCGCGGGACAATAGGCAACTCAAACATTAAGCACGACAATACCCTGTGTTGCTGTCTGTGTAGCTAGATAGCGGATTTACATGGGCCACGGAGTATCAAAAGCCGTTCTAGATTAGGAGACATAAATATTTAGACATTTGTAGTGTTAACTCACTAAGAGCTCTACTAACTTCTTTTTTACTGGTTCAGAACTGGGTTTGGGGAAATGTCCGCGGACTGTATGGTTTTTAGCTTCCATTTTACGAAAAACAAGACACCAAAATCCCCACCACAGAGCGAGTAATTTTACTTTCGTATCCACGAATCCAAAACTTGCTTATCACCGCGGTAAATACTCATAATATGCGCACCAAAAAGCTATCAGTAAAGTATCTCCACGGCCTTTTACAGATAGTTCATCATTCAAGACTGTGAGACACTGTGCATCTCCCGAACATCGCTGGGCAAGACCCCAGTTGTTGTACGTGGGATGCACATCAATCGTAGCCCAGTGCATCAGATATATTGCCTCACTGCAAGATTTTGCCTCACGATAGCGGCAAGCGATGTACAACTTTGACGACCAGCCCGGCCAGTGTTTGAACATGGCAAATACAAAGCTCTCTGGTGTCCTGTGGCGCGTCTTGTCTATTGGGGCCCCGGTACCTCTACTGTATGTCATTGCTGGCTGGGCTTGTACCTGGCGTTGAGCTTCCCCCATTTCCGCTGAGGGATTTTCCTCCACGGGAGGAGACCCCCCCTCCCCCATGCCCATGTGCTCGTTTTCTGTTTTTCCCGCTGCCTATCGCTGCTTCGTCGAAAGGATGACGACACTGAATTGCCCATCCCCGGCGGTCAGCCAAATCGCGACTCAAGAGACTGGAGAACGGAAAGATGGGAAAGCCATGATAGGCTCCGCTGGGTGAGCGATGGATACAGGCAACGGATTGCCGTTTATGTAAAATCCATCAGCCTTGCTTTGAGCTGCCAATTGAGGACCCTTCTTGTATGGGGAAGTAGTTTATCCTCGGGGATCGTGTAGCTGAGCTGAGGTTTGTTCATGTGTGATTGTGTGATGCTGTACAATGACTCAGTAGCCCAGGATCGATGTATCACGTCTGCATTATGGTCTTGCATATATCTTCATACTTTATTCCATATTATTTTCATAACCAGCACAACGATATGAGCGACGTTACGATTTGCGCGCGAAACATGTCGTTCAATTTCCTAATTTCCACTTTGAAGCAGGTAGTAGGAAATAACGAAGCGCGATGAGGTGGTGACATTAAAACTCGTCCAGTTCACGCGACAAACATCCAGCTAAGTGCATACATATTAACGATCTACTACCCTAGTTACAGTGTATTACAGACGCGCCCCACGCGATCTACGTCGAAACTGACCTGACTTGGAACTGGTCTGACAATTTCAGTTGGATAGCTTCACAGATCCCGCCCGATGACGACTATGGTGGTCGATTACTCTCGATCTAGATTCGGTCTGCCTCGTGCAAATTCTTATTCGGCCTATCAATTGCCTAAAGTATTGTTGACCCGGACACGAGAAAGCATAAGGTTAATTTGAACCGTGAGTACGAACTACAAAGTACGAAGCACTGTAGTAGTCGGTAGGGGTCCCAGACAGGACCGAAACGGGATCGCCGTGTTTCGATAAGTGGTCGGGTCGTGATAGTGGTCGTTTTATGACCATCAGTCACACGTATCACGACAAGCTTTTTACCTCTGCAGTGCCTAGAATGCCAAGGGCGCTCTACGGAAGGTCTACTACTCTGCTTCATCAATCGAGCATGCATTGTCCTCCTAGTCATGACCTTGTCGCGCGATGGCCTGTTATGACGGAACATTTCCAGGTTCAGATGGAATAAGGACAACCAGCCAGCATCCATCGCTCGCGAGGCGCAAATTGTGACCGCTGAATGGTTGTCATGGTCAATCGCCTTATCGGCAGCTGATGAACCTATGCCAGCCTTGGCAATTTGCTTGGGCTTGGCTTTCAAAGTACGGTGCGAGATACGGTCTTATTCATGACATGGGTGAGCCTCTGCAGGGCCTCGCCTGGGCTGGATCGGCTTGGCCCTGCTCCTAAACCCCCCGTCTTTGGCCTTGTCCGTGTCCGCCTTTGAACGACACCGAGGAGATTCACCTTGCACGCTGAATCTTGCACGCATGAAGCGCCGCTACCAACGTCTCACGATCTAGCCTGCGGGTGAACGCGGGCGATTGGGGAGAGTTTGGCTGAACGCTGGAGTTTACCTGGATATTAGCCACATTAGCATTAGCATCAGTAAATTAGGCCATTCCATGCCTAGGACTCCAACTCCATCTCCAAACTGCAAAACGGCAGCCTGTCTAGTCCGCCTCAAGCCCTGTCCCAACGACGACGGGACCGAGCCTTGCCCAGCTTTAGCGTGCAAAAAAAGCGCACATCAATAATGCTTGACACAAATACCACGATGCAAGCGAGCCCCCATAGTGCGGGGTTGAGCTCGCTTGTTTCTGTCACCGCCACTCGAGTGAGGTATTATTTCGTGACCATCACAGCTGCTGCAGGCGTGCATAACCTAGGGATCCGGTGCTGCACAAGCTGGAGCCGCGGTTCTTGGAATTTTTCTAGAAGCCGGCCTCTCCATGCTGACCCTTTCAAGTTTCGCCCTCCCATCCAATACGCTTCGGATCCAGTAGGTACTTCACGATATGACGGACCAAAAAAAATCTTGTCGCCTCTCGCCAAGTGGCCAAGTCGATTCCAGGCCCGTGTTCTCCTTGTCGCTCCCATGTCTCTGTTGAGCTCGCACGAATGCCCCCCTGCAAGTCCGTGAACTGAACCCCGTCAGCTTCAGGGCACCCCAGGTCGTGCCCCAGAGTCGCCAATAGAACCCCCCGACGCTCTACGTCATTGGAATGGCTGTCGTGATCCTGCTCTAGAAACGGGCAAACAATCCAAAAAGAAAGGTGAGACACAGTCGGCGGCCCTTGGTCGTCACTCGTCAGTCAGACTCATCCAGGCTGGCCACCGAGCACCGGCCTCGCCCTTTCGCGGTTTTATTTTCTCTCACCTTGTCACATCCACAAACCATCGGGTTTGATGTGGGGGCCTCCATGTTTAAACTGGGGGGACATGGTTGCTTTCTTCCGCGGCTTTTCAACTCTTATCCAACAGGAACTGGCCTTTTGGTCGGCGCTTTTTTTACCGCGACCTCCGGCGAGTGGGTGTCGGTCGCCATCCGGTTTGGTGCCGCCGCTGCCTCGGTGTGTCAATGGGTGATAGATGGAGTACCCCACGGGCAATTCGCGGTGTGCTAATCTTCTCCTCGGTCAATCCTAAATGGGTGATGGGCCACGAGAGACAAGGCTCGGTAGGTCCTTTTCTGATCACGAACTTATCAAGCTGAAGGAGTTTGAGTCGCCAATAGCGGGTCGGATCTTCTTCAGCGAGTCGTTCACCGCACCAGATGTAGCGCTCCACTGGTGTTTCTGGCTGTTGGCAATGCTAGGTCCATAATTTTCCACGGTTGCAGGTTGTCTCGTTCAGGGTCCAACGTCTGGCTTTACTCAGATATCATTCATTATTATCAGGAATGGCTGATATGCACTGATACATGCTGATGAGTCGTATAGCGACAGCTATGTCATCTCTGAGTCAGTCTTCATTGGCTACCCTGTTGGTTCTGTCGCAGTATAGAGTATCCTCACCTAATATCCGTCACCGTCAGGGTCAACTTGATACAAACATTACCCTACATCTTGACAATGTTAATATGCATTATGATTAGATACTAAGGTTATTTCGAGTAATAAGATAAAGATAATTACAACACTACAGTAAACAACTCGTAATCTTTTGAGTCCACTAAACCACCGACGAAGCCCGATCCAATTCAATCCCATTGGGAGATTTGCATCATGCAGCTACATCATGAAGCTTACGTCTTAGACGTGCACACTGATGTGAGTACTAAGTTTCCTTCCAGAAGAACTTGGCACGCATGCAACCTACAAGCGCGGGAAAAAAATATCGAGAATACACGTATATCCCCGTGTCATGCCATCGCCTCAAATCGAACTCTACCCAATCCCCTTTCACGGTTGTTGCCAAGTAACGAGGCATTTCTTGACTGCATATTCTTGCATCTCCCCCATCTTTGCCCGGCTTTGGGCGGATCCGGGGTCGCCCGGGAGGCGCTCGAGCTAGGAGGTTGGCGGGCACCCTGAAAAACCATCGAAGGAAGCAGGTCAATTGATCATGGTGATTGGTCGGTTCATCTCATGAGGGAATTGAAAACCGTGAAACAGGCCAAGCAAATGGACTCGACCTAGAACTCTGGTAATATCGCTCACTCTATTTGAAGCTCCTGCGTAAGACAAAGTAGACGTGTAGTATGTACTAAGGTGCCTACGAATGTATTAGTCATATAGGGGTAAAACCTCAGCAAGCATTAGAGTACAGAGTACGGATACAGTGACAGTCGCTGTAACTACACGTACTAGACCAACTGCCTTTAGGTAATAGTGGCACACTGCTGCGGGAAGCATGCGGGATATTGATGAGCTTAATGTCGAATCTGGAAGGACTCAACGCCAGTCATTGGCTGCACCTTCTACATTCTGAGATCTACCCCAACACGAACCACCTCCTATGCTCCTTCTATCTCGGGACAATCCAAATGCTACCGGATTCTTTTCTTCCCTTCCCCTTCTTTCCGCCTCACTATTCCTATCTCCATATCCAGAGAGACTCAGAGAAGCCAGACCGCGCCGTCAACAACACCGCCTTCACCCCAGTTTCCTTGGCGACAGACCACAGTCAGACAGTGCACGATTGCGGAGAGGAACTTCCTTGTTCATCACGATTCAAGGGACCTCACGTATGGAGTCGGAGTGACCTTAGCAGGCACCAGGCCCTGGCTGTCTCTCAGACTTTCCCAGCCTCTTCTCCGACTTTCTTATTCATGCTCGCTCCGCCGTAGTCTGGGGTAGGACTATTGGTCTGCTAGTGTCTATGTGGTAGGAGAGAGCATGGACTTCAAGCTCAATGGTCCTGGGCCTGGTTGCGCCTCAACTTGTCACCCCTTGTGTGCCAACGAACCAGGGCATCGTGAGCATGGACAAGAGACGTGGAAGATATGTCGAATCATACTGTTACCGCCTCTGCTGACGTTGCTTGTCTGAGGCTGAGGCGGTCTATCAACAAGTCATGGGTAACACGAAAACGAAAAATGATGGGCAAAGCTGGCACGATATTATTCACACGTCATGTCCATGACACTGATCTCTATTTACGGAATGGGGCAGTCTCGAAAGCCCGCATTTGTCTTCTACAAACCATCTGACTTGCGATTATGGCACACTAAGTACTTGCCTGCATGTGTGAGACAAACAGCCGATGTGGCCTTGAGATGTCGAAACATTAAGCTTCAGCCTGTTCTCCAACTCCTGACCCCAATGACCCCAATGGAGCAACGCAAATTGAAATGCAGGGATTGACAACTGCCCGCATACAAGACCCGCTTGTACCGATCCAAGGCGATTTGGCTTGCACGCGACCTTCGGCACTCGTTGAACTGCTGCTGTGCTATTGGCCGGCTCTGTATGAAAAACTACGCTGTACTTCACAACTTGCTTGCCAACCACACTGTACATAATCAGGGTCCGTCTGGTTGCAAGGCTCTCAATTTCACGGAAGCCGCGGCTGTCATGGCCTTCAAACATCGGGCATGATCTAGAGCATGATAATACAGAATGTTATCGAAGCCTCACCGGACTGGACGAAATGACTAGGGCGTAGGACCGATAACTCTGGTTTGGTGGAAAACTGGCACGGTGCTCTCGCACTTTTGATCCACCATGATGGATGCTGGTTCCTGATATCCACTTCTTTCCCATTCCACTAACTTAGCTCGTCGACTTACCGCGGCTGGCCGTACCATATCTTCAAGGTACCGAGTACCAGCCGAGTCGAGCACTCAGAAAGCCCAGGCCCTGTCAATGGTCGGACATTACTTCCAGTTCTCCCAGGCCAAAGATAGAGAGAAGAAGCACACTAGGCGCCTCAAGCTAGAGGCTCCAGACGCGGCTTTTTTGCTATTTTCTTTACGTGTTGGTTGGTAAATTGGTAGATGATGCTGACTACCCACTCGTTATCACTTGTCAGTGCCAAATTGCCTCGCCGTTGGCTCGCACAAGCAAATGAGGCTCTTGCGTTGAGTGCGCCAGCTCCCCCATGGCGGGCAATCTCCACGAGCGCCCCCGTTTATACCTGACATTATATCTATCCGTGCCGTCATTACCGAATTGCACATTCACCCGTTGAATCGCGAATCGACGAGTCCCCTGGGCGTTTTGCAAATGATGTCAATGCCTTGGTCTGGGGGGCACTGAGAGAAATTGAACGTTCAACGGCTGGATGGCTTTGGCATGTTACCTTACCTCCGGCCTGAAACAAACCCGTCGGATATCCAACGACGGTGTGTCCGCCTTTGGCATAATCGGGATTGGCGCTTATGAATTTCCAGGTCTCGATCTTGCCGGTCCTGGCCCATATCACCAGTGTTCTTACTTCCAAGACAAGCTAGCGGCTTTTACAATTCATGACAAGTCGCAAAGGTTGTGACGAGGCTCTGCCGTGATATGAATAGTTGCGCGCCACGTCTTTACACCATGTTGGAACCTGGTCGTTTAGAACCCATACGAGGTAGACCAGGGTCAGTGATCGTCGATGGATAGCACCTCAGCGGTCAGCTTCCAAACGATACATTTCCCTACATCGCAATTGAGAAGAGAAAGAGATAGGCTCTGTCCCAAAGGGATTTCTCCAGGCCCCACGAGTCTCCAAACTTTGGCGTAGGATTTGATGGAGAAGGATTCTTTCTCGCCGGCTAAGTTGGGCTTTGGCTAGTAGCTACCTAGTCAAGAAAGGAAAACTGGAGCGTGCAACTCATGCAGTTCAATCATGGATGGATGGTCCTGAGGCTGCTAGAAGACCCTGCATCTCATCCGACAAATAATTCACTCATACAATCTCAAGCGACTCGTGCACAAGACATGATATCGCGCAAGTAGCCACAGGCGTCGGCAGCCACATCCGTGTTAAACCCGTCTCGCAGCGGTCATCAAGCCTGGAATCAGGGTACTGTTTTCTAAACTGGGGTTAAGCGCGACTCGCGACTTGCAGAATATCACGGAGCCGAAGGCAGATGTATACCAAAGCCAAGCAAACATCCGTGGACCTGTTTTGACTGTCTTGATGCTTACACCCAAGGATGTGACACCCCGGATCTTGGCCGTGAGTCCAATTCAGTGTCGGGTTGGGCGGGATTGTGAGGTATCGACTCCCCCAACATATGTGTATGTTTCTATCGTCGCAAACCATGTTCCGAGACAACTCGAGTTGCAGGAGGGGCATTTTGTTTATTGGCCGTTTCCATGTAGCTGCATTGGAGTGCCTTGAGCCAATCCTGACTTCCGTCGCTCCGGCCACGCCAAGATTCGTGAAGCGACGAACAACCGGTTGATGAAACAACTTTACCTTGATCGTTGGATGGCCAAGTGCAGTCGCTGATTGAAACGAGGGCGTTCACTTGGCACGGCAATTGCTGTGACACAATTGAGATGAGCCAAACCATGGTCAAACAATCGCACTGACCGTGACTCTCTTTCTATGGCGCACAGCTGCGCTCCCGAGAATAGTCACGATATGTCGATGATATGTCGTCAAAGACATGCCCGGAGGGCTGAGGAATATCTTTGATGGTCTACTCACTACTGCTTAGTCCCGCGTCGTCTTACACTTGGCCTTGGCCAAATATTGTAAGACGCCCCCTCGATCACATTTTCGCCCTGCAGTTGAGGCATTGCCGTTGCAGAACTTTACATCTGTACTTCGTGACACGACTGCTGGCTGGCGCGCAGATGTCGTCAGTCTTGTGTCGCCTGAAGACGCAATTCCAGTTACTGTCCACATGTACACAAGGCATATATACAAGCATCAATGGATTGCGACGCGCGATGTTGATCCTTGGTTCAGTCGTTGACATAGTCTGCATCGACTTACATGACGCATATTCAACTCGGATTCCGATATATGTTGAGGACGTGCGTGTTTCTTTTCTTTTCGCCCAGCCCTATCGTACTCTCAAGTCGATAGCGCGGATCATGCCAGATACCAAGGCGGCGACTACCGATGCCAATACTTTTGATGTTGGATTATGGACCTTGGCTCTTGGCTCGTGGTCCCTTCAAAGCCAGAAGGCCAAGAGCCAAGACCTGTTTGTCGTTCTCGATGCTCGGTTTCCGTTGTTGCCACCATATAGTATGATGATGGCAGTACTTCTATCTCGTGTTCTACTATACCAAGACTTGGCCCCATGGCGGATGCGCCGGGCTTTGCTGATGGATTCTCATCTGGATTTACAGAAACACTGAGGATTCGTCCGCATCAGTGACATGCATGCACATACATGCATGTTGGGTCTGGGCAGCAGCATTCCTCGTTGTCTAGACCGTTGCGAAACGGCGTTATTATCAAAATCCATGACCCAGTCGTTACGAGTTTACTCTTGCGTTATTGCCTTCCGGAATGTTCTCCCTTCCGTTTCCTGTTCTACTGAGGCAAAGTGGACAAAATCGTTTACTCCGTTGGTGTATTCAGTGATTGGCCCACGTTCGGATAGTTCCGTGATGCTCCGATTGCTTTGGCTGACGGATTCTGCTTTTTTCCACCTCGTGCAGGTGCTCGCTCAGTACCCGTCAAGGTTTTCTGGATCTCGCTGGATTTGGCTTTGGAGATGGAGATGGATGACCTGCATGCACGATGAAGGGGCGGTAGACCCCAGAGTGGCTCCGTTAATTTCGGGCGTGGACAAGAACATGTTTGTTTTCCTTTTCCAAGTCGCAATAGAAAGGAGAGGCGGTGGGTATGGAGTAAGATTACAGCGTTCTTTGGGCGTGGGATGCTGTATAGACGGCATATTATTTCTGGTTTCAGCGCGGAGTCTTTACTGCAATTGATTGGCATGCAGTCGGATATTGCGCTGGATCCAAACTGTGGATGAAGGGCTCCGCATGATGATTAGTCTCTGCTCAAAGGGTTTAGCACAGGAGAGAGCATTTGTGATACTAATTTTGGGGCGCAAAGACAATTGCGATATGTGTCTTTTGTTAAGTCAAGAGTCAACAAGCAAGACCTTGGCTTGTGGTTCGTGTCGGCAACGATCGTCAATTACCCCTGTGCTCTGTGTGTCTTAGTTGTTTTGTTTATCTGCCGTCGCATGCACGTAATTTCGAGGCTTAAGGGGGTGACAATGCCACAGCCAGTCGTTGTCCTGAGTCATTATACATACCTTGTCTCAAATAATAATATCACTAACAAATACAGCTTCAAATAACGACTATCAAATTTTGTCTATCTTTCCAGGAGCGGTTATTAATTCATCAATTCTTCGTCTAACGTCAAGACAACGTTTTGTTAGTCAGGGGGGCAAACACGCACTATACCCCAAACCACCCCCCCACGGGGTCCGATGAACCTAGCCTTGTTTTTTTTTGTTGTTGTTGTTGTTGCTGGGTTTTTGTTCTATTAGTTTGAGAACAAGGTATGATAGTTTAATTGAGTAGTATAATGCCCATCTATTGGAAACAGCTCTCGGTGAATTACTAGTCATGTTTGTTGCAAACTTTTCTGCTGCCTAAACCCTGTCGATCTTGATACGAAAATGTCACCCGTAACGTCGTGCTTGTTTTCTTATTCTAACTACCGACGGCGATGTGGCTTTAGGGATCGTCATTTGATTACGGTGGTTAGATGGTCCTGCAACAGAGATAGTCTACTACCTGCAAAGACTTGTATAACTCGGTTTGTCTTGGCAGATTTAGAGGGCGATAGTTGAAGATAATGAGGAATGGTTCGAGGTTGGCTAGACAAGGGATGTGGTGGTCTGCATCGCTTTGACGTACTGTCACGGGGGATTGTTTTTGAAGATTGGCGGTATGAAGCTAGCTTTAAGCTTGTGTTTAAGGGTTTTGTTAAATTACTTTTGGTGATCAAGCTGGTAGCTTGCAACATTGGGGTGTGGTCAGTTTGAAGTACAGGGTAGCTGTATACGAGTTGGATTCGTTGAGGCATGGCATGTACTCGCTATGTATCTCTGCTGAGAAATGCTGTTTACACTTTATACTATATGGCACACTGCGATGCACTTAGCTTACTCGTCGAAGTAGTTGGAACTGTTAAGTTGGGTTGACGGATACTCGTGGTAATGCAGATATAAGTTTAGTCACATATTTTCACGACAAGAATCCTTACAATAACTTCACAACAGCTTCGTGGTAGCTTTCATGATGGAACAACAAGGTAATAGTGTGTCAGGACATTTAAAAGGAGTCGTCTATAATACTATTCTACCTTATGTCATAAATTATATGGAGAGTGGTGACTTGAATTTCCGAGAGCTTGTCAAGACTCATCAGATATAACTCGAGACCAGCGAGAATAATCTCAAAAGCATCAGTATATATTAAATTACTCATAAGTTGTCTAGTAGAAAGATTGAATAGCTCACTGGGTACACACGCCGACCGTCAAAGTTGAGTGTTTATACATCAGCATGGTATACCTCCAGTCTCAACCACCCAGAACCTCAACATCCAAGATTACAACGAGAATCTCACTTCCAAGCAGAATCTAGTATAGTAATTACATTAGAGGTCTAATAGAATCACTATGATGACAGATGTGTTGACGCCTCAGACTTGGAATTTGTAGTTCTGGCACAGGGTAGCCAACGTGTGATCTTGCAGTCACCACGTATATGGTTGCTCCGTTCAACTAGGTACATGAGAATAATAACCATGGACGTAAAAAAGAGTAGATAGAAAACAATAGATAACATCAATCTCGAACTAGATATGTATACCAGAACAAGCTGCAAGCACCTAGAAGCAGTAACGGTGTGCTGAGTCACATACCCTATACACGTCATTCAGAATCATCGTGGTTAATCTACCTAGATGACGCCGCAATACTGCTAATATCTACTATACAAAAAAGATATCCAATACAATTTACGTTAATAATTATCACATGTGACAGAAACCTGAAGTCTTCCACTTTCTCAACTCGTTTGTTCGTCTGTTCCATCACGAACAACGTCTCAACATGACACCACAACAGCTTTTGGATTTGATCGCTTGTTCACTGATAATACAAAAGCCAACATGACAATGCAAGAACAAATGAATCGTAGTAGTATATATAAGAGCGTTTGGTGCCCCCTCATTTTCTGCCCGGACCACACTCCCTGCGATGGCAGTATACAAGACATCCGATGCCATAGACGTTGTCATTTCCGTGGAAGCACTTAGCATCGCATTTCTGTAACACAACGGGCATAGGCCTAACCAATTTATATATATATAAGATCTGGTTGCGTTGCCGCCGATGTGTTAGAGTTACCCGGTAGTCGTTCGTGTAACCTTGATCAACAACCTCACAAAACTGCTTCAAAAGGACATATTCTTAGTGGAACATCGAATAACTTTTCATACTGGTAGCCAACTAAGCTACATGGCCTTCCCGACCCTCATTATTAACAAAAAAACACATACGGCCGTCACTGCGCCTGTACCAAGCCTACTCCCCCGGTTGTTTGCATGCTCAATGCAATGCAAGATGCCGTTCCCGCAAATATTCTCCCTTGGACAACACCTTGGAACTACGTTGCCAACGCCGCCACCGTCCTTGTTGGTCAGGACAGACCGGGGGATCAACAACAAAACGACAAATGTCCTCCTATTTCCGTACTCTGGGTATCATTAAGTAACTATGCGTATCCATCCGTCGAAACAAAGCTTCCTCAGTTGGTGGGATCGGGAAATGAGAAACCGGCAGGGAAGTTGGGCATGCCGTTGGGCAGTGTACCGATGCCAAAGGGGAACGTAGAAGAGACGCCCTGCCCTTCCTGGGGGAGGTCACGGTGATCGTCCTGGCGATGGTACTGGCCGTTGGCGCTGCCGTTATCTCGGCTTCGGCGCCATCGGGAGAGGTCCTCTTCCCGGTTGCGAGTTGATTTGGGTCCGTTGCTACCGCCCTTGTCCGTCTGCATGCGTCGGCTGATGGCCTTGGATGATACTCCGGCTCCAATCTCGATATCGGGCTCTTCCACCGAAAGACCAGACTCAATGGGTTGTCCACCGCTGCCACCATAGGGCGCTGTCAACATCCACTTGCGATCGGCTTCCGTCAGCTTGTGGATAGGAATAATGCTAACACCCGTTTGGTAGTCACTGCAGTCTCGAGGACCGAAACCAACACCCCAGCGAGTCTGACAAAGTTAGTTCAAGTCAAAAGACTATAAAAAAGATGGAGTCACTTACGCGAAGAGGTACTTCCAGGTTGCGAGAATCCTCAGTACCCTTCTTGGCCTTGACAGCGTCTTCTCGGCTCAACATCTTGACAAATGCATGTCGCTTGTCCTTGTTAACAATGCAAGTTTGTACAGTACCAAAACGACCAAAGATGGCGCGCAATTCACTCTCGGAACAGCTAATTACTTTTGTTAACAAATGCGTCACATACAACGGGGCCAAGATGCACGTACGTTACTCCGCCGACAAACAGTGTTCGGCTAAAGACCTTGATGTGCCCAGATGGAAGGTCTTGATCATATTCAACCCATTTATCGGCTGGGCCTTGTTCGTGAAGCGGGGTTTCACTTCGACCACGGTGTCCGTGAGGGCTACGCTGGCGATAGTCACCTCCACGGCGGTCATCGTGACGGCCACGGTTAGGGGAATCACGACTATAGTCTAGGCGATCACGTCCATTTCGGGGCGAGCCACGGGCACCCCAGCCACGATCGGGAGATCGCGAACGGGATCTTCCATGGTATCCGGCAGGAGATCTTGTATGGCCGTAGCCTGACATATGTGAATCATCTGGTTTCCCTGAAGGACCACCCCATGCAGGCTGACCAGGAATAATAGGGTTCTGCGCATAGGGTAAAGGATGCTGAGCTGGAGGGGCAGCGCCAGGCACGGGCATCCCAGTCAAGCTCTGGATCAGAGCAGGAATCTTATCAAATGGAATACCTTGGTCAGCGAGCGCCTTGATCATCATGAGCTGCTGCTGTGTGTTAGGGTCAAGTCCGAGACCAGGGGCCGCGGCACCAGGCAATACCCCGTTGACTGGGTTAGGTGGATTACTCGGGTTGTTTACAGGAGAACCTGCATATCCATTTTGGTTTGCCATATGCGGAAGGCCAAAGGGGAGGGATGGCACATTCACAGGCTGCGAAGTCTGAGGATATGACACAGGCGGCATGACAGGCGCTACTGGCTGAGGTGGCACAAGAGGAGGCATGCTATACGATGCTGTGGGAGCCGGCAGAGGGTTAGTCGGAGGAGCGCTCGTGGTTTGACGAGCCATGTTAGCGAGAGCCTCAAGAATAGATGAACCGCTGGGAGCAGGAGGAGCAGCGGGAGCCGAAGGAGCGGGAGTAACAGAAGCGCTGCCCCGATGCGAGCTCAGCATGTTTGAAGGCGGGCTACCAGGGGGGGTTGTCGATTGATCTATAACATCACATGTTAGACTACATGTTTATTGCGGCCGGTGAAGCAGTACTGCCTGGGGATATAACACCTGGCATGATACTGATTGGGTGTGTGAAGAACGTACTCTGTGGTGGTGCGCTGAGCTTCTCTCTAAAGGATTCAAGCATTGGTGTAGGGAATGTTTGGCCCTTCTCCCAGATGTCAAGGAGTTTCTTAATCTTTTCCTACACGATGGACTATATGTGAGTTACGATCCAAAATAGCAGTACGGAGTTCAAGCATGTCAAGAGACGAGAGGAGAAACGCCGATAAAGGCGCCTTGCAAGATGCTCCACGATGCGCGGTACATGGCACTCGTTGGGTGCCAGCTACATGAGGGTGATAATCAAATATGCGTACCTTTTGTTCTTCGGGGGCGGTTTGCAGGATGTCATTCATCAAAACGGGCATGAGTTCTGTCACTCGGTTGACACCAGCGGCATAGGTTCCATCCGGGGCAGAGCTGTTTATTGCCTGTGCCTGTGCCTTGGCTTGCTCGAGCCATTTCCGGGTTACAGAGTCTACGACGTAGAGTACCCCCAACTTGTGTGTTCCTGGTGCCTTTTTGAAGTGTGTGTAGATCTTTTGGATAAGGACGGATTCGGACTATAAGGGCAGGCGGTTAGAATGAACCGATACTGGAGAAACGTCTGGTACAAAGTCTTACCTGAATGTTGGAAACGCAAAGCGAGGTCAGACTGGTGATGCGGGATCCGGATACGCCTGGCGGCTTTAGGTTGAGCATAGCCTGGAGGCCAGCCTCCAAATCCGCAACTGCGGAAGCCATGATGATTTGATTGATTTGATTTGACTTGATGCGATATGGTCTGTATAATAGACTAGGAGTAGTCCACGAACTACGCGCGATGCCTCAAAAATTGCACTCAGATACGACCCGAGAGCGAAGTGTCCAGAAGTGGGCGTCACCACCTGGAATAAAATGCCTGTAGCACGGGAGAGAAGCAAAAGAGATACAGGAGAAGAATTTCTGCCTGCACCAAGTTTTCTTTACCGCGATGTTCAGGTACAGTGTAAAAAAAAAAGCTTAAGCGGGTCCTTCCTTAGGTGGGCAGGTAGAGAATTTTCTTTTACGCAGTCGCGACCGGCGAAAATAGTAGTACGAGAAGAGCCCAGATTATATGAGGTAAGCCTTTGAGTTTCTGCAGCGCAAATTCAAGAGAAGGCAGGCCTCCGGAGTACGATACGGTACGGTACGACTTGTGTGTGAGAGAAGCTCTTCTACTGTTTTGTTTGCGTCAGAAGCGCGACGAGTCACGAGATTGTGTGTGCAGCGGCAATACAAAAAAAGCCCAACAGAGACCGTCGAGGACGGAGTTGTTAATACTAGCGACAAAGATCGATAAAATGAGTAATGCACGGAGATGGCAGCGCAGGGAGTTGCTTGCGGGTTGTCGATGAGCGATGTTGCTGCTCTTGTGGTGAGGTGACGACGATATTGAGACGGGAGGATGAAGTGGGAGGAGGAAAGATGAGGCGACTGAGCATGACAGGTGGGGCAGGCTTTTTAACTGTTGCGGTTGGTTCAAAGTTGCTGTCTTTGTTCCGTTGCGTTGGCAGTTAATCCGGCGCCAGATAAACCTGAAAATCTTGCAAGTTTTTTCTGAGTCACGTGAAGACCAATGAGACCTTAGTTGAGGCATAATCAAAGCAAACAACGTACTGACTGACTAGCTATCTTGATAGCAATAAGTAAGTCTTCTCTCAGCTCTTGTTAATTACTCTCTTTACTTGAAGTGGTTGCGGTCAATGAAGGACCATCGAATTCTTTTATTGATTAACCGTACCTCCGTCTTATCCGCCTCAAATTTTAGTGTTAGTGCATGATAGAGCCTTGGCCAACAGATAGCCAAACGAACACGCCCAGTCTCAAAAGGAAAGTATTACCGTGATAGCGCGAATTACCTATGGTTGAGCTCTTGTAGTATGTATGTAAAACTGAAAGAAACCCACGCCCTTGGTTTACACGCTGCGGGAATAACCAGCCTTTCTTGATATTGTACCAGATGCAACAAGGATCTCAAAGGCGCCTAGGCCATGAAGCGGTATGTGAAACAGATGGCTGAGAATTAATAGCAGATTCCCGAGGCCCACGATACATTTATGATACTCAAAGTGCATGACAAGAAATCCCATGCGGTTGTTTATTCGAAGCGATACTAAGAGTAAGGAAGATCACAAGACAAAATAGCCGATAATGGTGTTCTTGTAACAACCGAGGTGACCGGGTGATCGGAAATACTGCATTAAAAGGGCATACACAAGGGTTATCAATCAGATTAAAGCATCCATAGATATCTTCTCTTTAATACACGGCGGCTAGGAATAGGAGCTGTCCGGATGGAAGGGGAGGTTCGGCACTCCGAAGCCCTGTGGTAGTTCGCTCGGAGGCCCGGCGATGGAGCACGGTAGTTCCGGGCGACAACCTCGTGAAGTGAAATGCTTGGCTCTCCATGAAAGTCTGACGTCAAATCCATGGCTACGATAATCGCTAGCATGACCGAGGTCCCCCGAGCACTGACACTGACACATCCAACAACACGAATCGAGCAAAAATGTCCATTGCTTCTCAACTCCACTTGTTCGTTCAAAGGGGCTCGTCCAGTGGAGCCAAGAGCATTTCGACTTTATGATGGATTATTGTCAATAACCGGATAACGAGAAGGCAAGCGAGCGGGACCCATCCAGGTGTCCCGAAAGTTGTCATGATGGAGTCTTTTCAGTGAGGCAGAAATGCACTGGATGTGAACAACAAGGGCAGGGTCTTGTTAGTCGCATCTTGAACGCATCCTAACATTACTTGTTCAAACTCCACGTTGTTGCAGTCTATTGTCAACATTAAGTGAGAACGAACACCCCCTAAGCGTATATCTCGTGCCGAGATGCAGCCGTGAGCCCTTTCTCATCCTGTCCAAACCAAGTCAAGCAAGGCCAAGCCAACACAACCCCCAGACACAAGCCTGGACTAGCTGTTGGGGTTCCATCCTAACATCTCGGCCATTTGGGGGAGGGCTTGGAGTGCGTCGAATTGGAGGAGAGGAACGGCGGGAGAGGAGAGGCAAGGATTGGACTGAAATTTTGGGGCTTGCAGGTTGGGAGGGTCCCGCGGTAAATGTTCCTCTAGAGTAGTAGCTCATCCGTCACTTTTTTTTTTTGGCCTGTGCAACCTCACCAAAAAAATAAAATGAAGAGGACAGCATGGCACTCGTCCAACGGTTGGCTGTGAGCGTTGGGGGACATGTATTTCCGGTGATGCACTGTACATAGTAGGTAATACATGGTGTTTGAGGCTGGGAGGGCATAACCGCAACCGCTGTGGCCACGATATGGACGAATACCACCCACCTCACAGGAATAGATGACGGAATGGATAGCTAGGCACGTCAAAAGAGGGTGCTGTGCTGTAGTGAGCTCTGATGTAATCAGCCACTGTCATCAGATTAGATTGCACTGGACTGAAGTCAATTCTCCAAGACCATGACACTTAGCAGCTATGAAGGAAGCTCTCATACCGCCCCGCAGAGGCAAGGTACTTCCTGACAGCTAACTAGGTACATATCATGTCGTCTTCATGATGGATGTCACAGGACATGAACCCCAGTGAGAAGAAGCAAAGAAAGACAACAAACCCATCGGTTGTCCCCAGAAACGGGCCCCTGCCAAATCGGCTCGAGACGAGGCAGAAGAAAAAAACTCGCAGTGTTAGGTGGCCCCCTGTAAATCCAATCCGTAGAGGAAAGCCGGACTGCCTGCACTGTATCGTGCCCCATAAGTC
>ONZP01000491.1:0-105361 GCA_900312805.1 Fusarium torulosum
GTGGTGGAGGGTGGTGGCTTGAGCCTATCATGGCTTATTTGAAGTCATTAAACAAACCGCATGCGGGGAGTGAGTGAGGGGAGATGTTAATGTCGTTAGTATAGTTAAAAATTGTACTTGAATAATACAGCCATTCGTTCATCTAGGAAGACGACACGGCAGGATAGGTCATAGGATATCCGTAGTCAGAACGCACAGTAGCATTGTAAATCAAATGGAGCCAATTAGCGCATCCTTGTATAACCCCTTCTCGAAGCTTGGTTCACAGGCCCCTCTGTGGTCCTGACTTGGAGCTATGGAATTGCAGCCTGGACAGAGAATTGGATACTTATTAGGTACCTAGTAGTCAATATACTGTACGAAGACAAGCGGACAAGAAGCAACAAGGCCACGATGCTCCGTGTAAACATGCCCTGAAAGTAAACAAATTCAAAGTGCATTAGTCAATTGTCGTTCCTGACCTATAGAGAACTACTGCAGGTGAGTTAGCTATGCTGAGTCGATATGGCGGTGTCGTTCAAAGGCCCGTCCCACTCTCCACGTTCCACCGTAGACTCCACGTTCATCCCAGTCAAAACCAGACGCTCAAGCCGTGGAGGCCAGCAGCCGGATCCCCTTGTGCATCTCGGCAGGCGACCTAGGCGACTCAACGCAGGTACAGCAGGGGATAGTGGATAGTGGACAGTGTACACAGGGGACGAGGGAAATCATCACGTACCGTGCAGGAAGCATGCCTGGAATAGTAACATTTGTATCCGTAGATTCATGGCCTGCAAATCCCTATTTACAGCTCACCTTTCCATAAACGCACAGCCCACGAACTGGAGCCTGTTCCCTGCTCGAGTCCGTCATCGTGAAGACCGAGAGAGGGCAAGAAAGAGAAAAAAAGAGAAAAAGAAGAAAGAAAGAGCGGGAATCGGTGTCCTCAGCTTCACTTCGACCCTGGCTTAGCCTCTTGTCGCGTATTGCTGCTCCCCCGTCAAACTCCATCGACTCTCCTTACCTTGTCTCGCGCGTTAGGTTGACTTGACTTGCCTTACCATTACTTCTCCCCAAGTCATCCTGATTTTCTCCTTTCTCGTCTTCGACCTTTTCCTTTTCCTCTCAACCTCGTAATTACTAACCCAACAGCAAAACCATCGATATCGACGGGCGATAGGCGACTTGCCCCCCCCCGAAGGAACGGAATAAAGGGACCGGCGCGTCTAATTCAGCATCTCGGATACCCTCTACCCAATCACTCGGCATAGTCGTCCCCCTTTCGATACTGTCCTTTCCTACAACTCTAGGTCGCCGTCACGGGGCCATCCATTCTTTAAAGGACAATCGACTTTCTGAGAGCTTTGCTCTGTAGCAACAATTCAACACTTCATCTTCGGTTCCAGTTTCTTCTTTTCAGGGATTACTGGTCAAGATTCGATTGCTGCAAGCTCCTCTCCTTCACCTAGTGCATCTGCATAGTTCCGACTTTCTCTATACTATACTATACGTTTTTTCCCTTCTTTCTCCTGCGTCGTATTTCAGCCAACCTCGGTCCTTTTTACAAGGGCGATTCCAATTCCTCGCGAAACCTCAAACGTCACCGGCCGGCCGCCTTTGAAATCAGTTGATCCACCCCAGTCCACTCTGGAATTGAAAAGAGACTTTCTTCTCAGAGCGGACTCCACCAGAAGGACAGGTACCACGCCAGCGCCTCTCCTCTCTCCCGTCGCGTCGCTTTGAGTCTGGACTCAACTCAATTCAACTCCAACTCTTCTCTCCTTCGTCCTTTTCTTTTCACAGCAACTTCGTCGGTCGACCGCTCACGTCACTGCCGGGAAACTCTGTCTACGCCTCCTTTGTTGCCGTTGACTTGGTTGCATTGGTGACAGAACGCCCCTACAGCGGTACAAGTGTTTTCGGTCGTTGAAGCTTTCTTCAGGTGCCATAATTCCACTCGGGAATGAACAATAAGGTTATTGTCGCATAATTTCTTGGGGATACATTCCAGCCTCCCAAAGAACTCAGCACCTCCAAATACCTCCAGCTTCCCACGACTATCCCACGACCTGGCCTGGCCTGGCCTGCGCTCCGAAACTTGCGACGCTTGACAAACAAGGGGTCAATCCACTAATTACTGGTCCACTAGTTTTAGTACAACCCACTTCACTGTGTTGTGCAGTGCCTGTGCTTGTGCTTGTGCTTGTGCGTGTGCGTACCTGACTAATACTGTACGGTACTGTCGCTGGCTCGCATTCAATTCGACAGGTGTGTCAATAATTAGACACTCTCACCCACACACTCTGGGCATTTTCTAGTCGCATTTTCTCTCGACATCTGGCGGTACCTGAAGTTGCTCCTATTTGCGCTTCATCACACTCATTCTCTGATCTCTTTTTACCAACGTCGAATTATTCTTCCTCCGTTCGGACGCGTCTTTTAGTCCACTCTTGTCTTTTTTTTTCGTTACTATAATTGCCTTTTCTCTCTGTTTTTGTGGGAATTGTCTTTGTTTTTTCCTCGCAGCCGGGTCTGCTCTCTTTACAGTAGCTCCAATCTTACGGAATCTCTCCCTGCGGTGCCTTGCTGCGATCTGACTGGTCTGCGGCACACGCCAGCTCTAATCAATCACCAATCACTGTACAGCACTGAGGTGGTACTGGTACCGGTACTTTAGCAGAGGTACCCCGTCTTTCACGTTTCAACAAACACAACACAACACGACACGTTCGAAATACTCAACACACTACAAACACAGAGCCATCTCCCCTGCGACGGGCCTGCTACGTCGTCCGTCTGCGTATCTTGATGGTTTCAAGGCGTGATTGAGGAAGTTTCCCTTTCCCCTCGGAAGAGGGCCACTTTGCTCAGCAATCATGGCTTCTTCACTGGCTTCCGACAAGCCAAGCTTGCCCGCACCTGGCGCAATGCAATACGACCCATTCGTCACCAACACACCCGAAACCGCACCAACATCCGCGCCAGCTCAACACCGATATTCCAACTACGACCTCGACTTTTTCATTACCGGCCCTTCTTCGCCAGAATCTGCAAAGCGGGCTCTCACAGCTCATTTACAGGAGACGGAGCGTCGCCTCGCAGAGGCAGGGAAACTGGGTAATGCCCTCGTGGCCCAGCGCAAAGAACTCACCGACCAACTCAAGGAGATCGAGAAGGTCAACAATGAGGAGGAATTGTCACAGGAGCTTCGCGAGCGAATGGTCGGAATTGAGAAGGAGTTTAACACACTAACTCGCGAGTCCGCCCGAAACTTGTTACCTAAACAGAGGGTTCCTAGCAACGAGGCGAACCCCAACTCCCCTTTTGCGCCCGAGACTAAAGCTGGCAGATTGGTATGTTGCTTTCACATTCTGATCTTCAATGGCGACAGCCCACTAACATTGTTTTCTTTAGCGATCCGTCAGCCCGTCCAAGTTCGAGAGCCAAGCAACAGGATCCCCGACCAAGCTCACCGTCCCGAATCGCAAGATTCGCAATCAGCCTTCAAACCGAGTTCACGATATTGAGTTCGCCGCCGAAATCAGCACTTCTCTTATCGCTCAGGTCCGCAACCTTCAAGGTGTACTAGCCGAGCGAGATGAGGAGAACAAAGACCTGAAGGCCGACAAGGCTCGACTTGAGCTTGAATCCGAGGGATTTCAGCAGCGCTTCAAGTCTCTCGATGAGAGTGAGAATCGTTATAAGGAGGAAAACTGGAATCTTGAGACAAAGCTGCAGGAGCTTAGTGCTCAACACAAAGAGGCATTGGACCGCGAGAAGAAGCTCACTCAATCCCTCAATATCATCAAGACGGAGAAGGTTACAGTGCAGCGAGAGCTCGATGAAGTCAGAGTGAACCACGCACGACTGATTGATCAACATGCCGCCGCTGTCAAGCAACATGACATTGAGCTTGGTACCGTCAAGCGCAACATTGCCATGGCGGAGGGTGAACGTGCTGCTATGCAACGCAGGATCGATGATCTCACTGGCCAGAACCAAGAGCTCGCCAGGGCCTTCGCATCCCAGCGTCGAACTGTCACAGAGCTTGAGCCCAACATCCGCACTAGCGACGAAGATGTTGACTCTTCTGCCGACCACCTTACACCTGAGCATTCACCTCCCGTTTCTCCCATCAAGGGTACACCTCGCCATGCCATGCTTGAGACCGAGACTATGAAGTCGTCTCTCCACCACGCCCAACGAACAATTCAAAGCCAGCGAGGTCTGTTGCACCGTGAGAAGACCGAGAAGCTTGAGCTCCGACGCATCATCCAGGACCTTCGCGATGATCTTGAGAAAGCACGAAGTGACGCAGGTGAACAAAAGCCTACCCGACGATCCCGCGCCAAGGAGGCCAAGGACTTTAAGAAGCCTCCTCGCCTGCTTGGATCTTTCCGTTCCAGCAGACAAGAGGTCATCGTCGATGACCAAGAGTGGGAAGACCAGAGTGAGGTCTCGCCTCGAACTTCTGTCTCTCCTACGAACACCAGGAAGGCTTTGAGCAACAGCAGCCACACTATTCTCCCAAGTATCGAATCCGCCGACCCTACGGATACTGAGCAATTCGATACCGCTAATGAGGGTGGCGAATCTGCTTTTGAGACTGCCAACGATGAGCGTGCTACCGAGACTGAGGACTTCCAGACTGGCAACGAGGAGATGTCAGGAAGCGATGACACCGAGACTGAGACTGAGGGCACCACCAGAGGCTTCGGTAACCTCAACGCTCCACGATTAACTACTGGCTTCCCTCGCCACGGCAGCAGCCTCTCATTGCATAGCACTGCATCCACCTCGGGTGAGGAAGACGACGTTGTTTCCATCAACACCCCCTCTGGTACTATCCGGTCTCAGAGGAGCAGCCGCTTCCGCATGAGCCGTAACATCTTCAACCGCTCAAGACAAGTTAGTGAAGAGCCCAACTTCCAGGGCAGCCCCGCTAGCTTTGCAAGCAGCCGTGATGGAACTCCTCAGGGTGGCCAGAGTCTATTCGCCGAGCTTCAGGACTTCGACGGTAGTGACGACGATTCCGCTGGCCCTGGCACGCCTAGCCGTATGCGCGCTCGTTCCATGACTCCTGGTTCTATCCGCCGTGCCTCTTCGCCTCGCCCTGCAGTACCTCCCATGCCCAAGGTTATAATGGTCGATAGTGGTGTGATGACAGAGCCCGTTAAGATCGTACCTAGACTCACAGCCTTCGACACCACCCAGATGATCACCACCGGCGTTATGACGGATGATGGAGAGGAGCACTATGCTGAGTCCCCTGTTAGTGTTGTGACTGCCAACCGACCTGGTTCCATGCAGTCCGCCATTGGATCATATGGCCAACGCGCGCCCGCTTCTTGGCCCATTGACGAACTACCCGAGTCTCGCCCAATTTCCATGATCTACAGTGATGCTGGTGCTCAGCACGATCCCGATATGGAGCAGAAGTTGGCTCAGTTTCCGGCTCCTCCTTCCATGCTACCTCCGATTTTGCCCCCAACCTTGCGCATGTCCTCCATTGCATTTGAGGTTGTTGAGCCTAGGGAAGAGATCGAGGTGCCTCACGTTCCTGCGGCCCTGAGTTTCACACCTCTGTCCAACCAGAGCGTTGAGCCTCTTGCTGAGCCTGAGACCCCCCCTCCTGCTCTTAGCCTTTCGTCGATCAAGGCTGAAGACCTTACCCCTCGAGCGGAGCCCGAGGCTCCTCTGCCAGACCTGACCATGACTTCGATCATCTCTGAACATCTTGAGCCTCGTGCTGAACCTGTTGTTCTCCCTCCTGCTCTTGCTTTGTCTGCCATCGCCGCTGAGCACTTGGAACCGCTAGCCGAGCCCGAGATTCCTCCTCCCGAACTCAGCATGTCCGGCATTGTAGCACACAGCCTGGAGCCCAAGGCTGAGCCTCTGGCTGATCTGTCGCTGACGGAGATTGTCGCTGAGCAAGTCGAGCCCATTGCAGAGCCTGAGATTCCTGCTCCTGCCCTGCGCCTCTCCACCATCACGGCGGAATCTGTTGATCCTATTGCTTCTCCACCCGTGGAGCCTGTCATGTTTATGGCGCCACCGCCCGCTCTTTCCATGTCCTCAATCCTTGGCGAGCATGTCGAGCCTATCGCCCAAAAGAACCCAGAGCTTACCATCTCTGGTATCAAAGGTGAAACTGTCGAGCCGATCTCGGAGCCTGCGGTTCCGGCTCCTGAGCTTCTTATGTCTACCATTCGAAGTGAGCATGTCGAACCAGTTGCGGAACCCGAGGCCGAGTCTGCCATGCACTCTGTTGTCGCTCCCGTCCCCGCCCTGTCCTTGGCTCCTAAGCTGAGCTTCTCTTCCATCAAGGGAGAGGATGTCGAGCCCGTTGCCACCAGAGCACCAAAGCTTGCCATGTCTACTATCTTTGGTGAGGGTGTTGAGCCTATTGTCGAGCCTGTGCCTGAGTCTGTTGTTGCCCAGCTCAGCATTTCATCTATCCAGGGCGAACAGATTGAGCCAGTTGTTGAAGCGACTGCTGTGCCCGAGCTTTCCATCTCTGCTATCCAGGGCCAGTATGTTCAGCCAACTGAGCTGCCTGCTCCTGATCTGACTCTGTCTTCCATTGCTATTGAGTCCGTCGAACCAATCAGCGAGCCAGAGAAGGTCGTTCCTCTGCCATCCCTCAACCTGTCAACTATCTATGCTGAGGGCTGCGAACCCAGGGAGGAACTCCCACCCACTCCAACCACCCTCGTGTTTTCTGATCTGTCAACACAAAACGTGGAGCCTGTGTCTCAGCCTGCGCCATCTCTGGCTTTGTCTGGCATCACCTCTGAGAACGTGAAGCCCGTGCTCGAACCCACTCCCGCGCCGCCAACTCTGGTCATGTCATCGATCTCTGCTGAAGGAGTTGAGCCTGTCAGCCCTGTTCAGAAGGCGCTCACATTGCCCTCTTTCGGATTCTCATCCATCGAGTCTGTTGAAACTCTGCCCATGTCTCCCCGAACCCCTAAGCGAGATGGCTTCATTCTTCCTCGCGACATGAACTCGCCCTTTATGGAGCGGGATGTTCCTCAGACACCTGAGCACCAGACTGCTGGAGCCCTTAGCCGGGACGTTGATCAAGGGTCATCGCCTTTCATGGTTGAGGATGTGAACAGCCAGTCACCCAGCGATGCTTCCGAGCCTGCCACTCCTGATTCCCAGCGACCTTTCGATAAGCCTGTCGTCATGAACGATCAGGGTGCGCAGACATCTCTCACTGCTGATGTCATCGACGCCATGTTCAAGGCTCGTGCTCTGCCTGCCTTTGGTCTCGACAAGAACTTCATCGCAAGCCCTGGAACACCCGGAACCACTGGCACGACTGGTACTGTTAGAATCCGCCGATCACGAGAGATGTTCGAGAGCCCTATCCGACAGGAACGCGATGCCGACGATGTGTTCGATATTAGCCCCATGCGCCGTCCTGATAGTTCCAGGAGTGGCAAGGCATCCATTCAAGACGTTCCTCCTCTGCCACCGAACCATCGCCAGGTGATTGAGGCTGCACGGTCACACTCCTCTCACGGAACCCAGAACACCACGGCACCACCTGCTTGGCCAGCTTCCGCCCTCAAACAGAGGCCCACCACACCTGGAAACGGAGCCTCCGAGGTCTCTACAGCTCGCGCCACGCCTACAGCCCGTACTACCCGCAACCCTGTTAGCTACGGTGAGCTTGGAAGACAATCACCGGCCAAGATGTCCCGAAGATCATCTGTTTCCTCGTTTGTTTCAGAGCTTGACACCCGATTCAACATCCGTCCTGGCGAAATGGGCATGGATCCTTCCGGGTTTGGACCTAACACGGATCCCCGCATGATCCAGGCTATTACCCAGACCATGATCGGTGAGTATCTGTGGAAGTACACCCGCAAGACCGGCCGTGGAGAAATCTCTGAGAACCGACACCGTCGTTACTTCTGGGTCCACCCATACACCAGGACTCTGTACTGGAGTGACCGAGACCCTTCTGCTGCCGGCCGTACTGAGTTGAAGGCCAAGAGTGTTCCTATTGAGGCTGTGCGTGTCGTTACCGACGATAACCCCAATCCTCCAGGACTCCACCGTAAGAGCTTGGTCATCATTTCTCCTGGCAGAACCATCAAATTCACCTGCACCACTGGACAGCGACACGAGACATGGTTCAACGCGCTCTCATATCTCCTTCTCCGCACCAACAATGAACAAGCCAATGTCGAGGACATTGCGGAGAACTTCACTCGCGAGGATGTGGACGAATTCAACCCCCAGTTTGGCCAACGCGCGGCCAACGGAACACGACCTAGAGCGCCCCCTTCTCTGTCGTCCTACAACTCCCGCACAACCCGTAATGAATCACCTGCTGTTGGCATGTCTATGAACATTCCGACTTTGACACCCAAGGGTCACCCACAGCGTCCTGCTGGAACGCTAAGCAAACTGAGCGGTTACTGGAAGGGCAGCCAGCTGTCTGGCACTTTCTCTACCCTCCGTGGTCGTGGTGTTAGTGCTCAGGATGTCAACATTTATGAAGCCAGCGAGGCACATGATAGTGCTGAGGATGTGAGGGAGATCATTGAGCGGCAGGATAGGGACGCTGACCGTCTCGAGAATGTCCGCGCATGCTGCGATGGTAAGTTGGATTAATTCTTAGGATGTTTACTAGCACTAACAATATCCTAGGTAAACACGATGTCGGAACTCTTCACCTTTCCTCTAAGCAAGGCCGTCATGGTAGTACCCATACGCACGCACATCCTGCCCGTACACAATCTCATGCTACCATGTCTTCTGTACGCTCTCGAGTTTAAGCAGAAACAGCAGAGATGCCTACATACACATACACAGCCATTCTATTTCCTGTAGATCACATTTTTAACTATTACACCGTTGTATGGAAAACTCCAACTATTACGACCGACCTCCTTACGGACTCTCACGATACTTATGATTTTCTTGACTTTTTTTGCCTGGCATCCTTGACAATGGAACCTGGAGCATGGTACCCAAAAGACTATAATCGCCTACTACAGCCTTTCTTTGGCTACGACCAACCACACTTTTCCTTACCTTGTCATTCTCTCTTTATAATACTACACGCACTCGCACTTAGATCTTGCGATCGGGACTATAATCGACGCAGATGGAAAAACACCCAAAAATAAGCAACAGCACAGCACAGCACCACACCGCACCACTGCATTTTTAGCCAACACATTATTTGTTTGAAGAGACTTCTCTCGACAGGATCAGCATATGGGATGCTGGGATGGACTTACAGGAGTTTTTGTCTTTTGTACAATCCAGGTGTTGCCGTGTATAGCACACCCTGAGATGTATTGATCGATGTAATGTTCTCGAAGCCGTGGTCAGGAGAGCAGAAGGGGCTTGCAGAATAGACATTATGTGTACGCAGATAGTTCTTAGGCGAGGGGTATTGATGACTGAATGATATTTTGTATCAAATAACTGACTATGTTCTTGTCTGTGAGGCTTGTGAAGTTCTTTGTACGTAGCTGCCGAGGACAGATTTTCACTTGAGACAAGAGAGCTTGTGATGCCTCCACGTTTTGAGTTTTAGGCCTGAGTAACGATGGATTTTGTGGGCTAGACTTCTAGGGAGCTCGGTACATATATATGGTGGGCGTGTAATGGCCACGTAAAGGTTTATTAAAGGTCTTGTAATTACTATAGATCTTATGTATTGTTAGTATTACGGGGGAATGTAATATGCTGAGCTGCCTATAAGGAACTGTACGTATCCAGGTCTTGTCCATGAAAGGACTAGTACTTTGATGGGCGATCATATTCAAGTTCCGGTACTTCTGAACTTCTGCAGCCCAGAATATGGTGTCTGTCACGCCCACTGTTCTACTTCTACAGACTTTACGAGAATAAAACATATTTGATCGCATGTTGTTACTTCATAATGAACGATTAATAAACGACCTGTGACCGAAATTACCACATCCTTAGACCCGCCTGAGGCTCCTTCACTTGCTTCAGTGCCGTCGAACGGTGGGGGGGATGCCTGTCAGCCAGTGGATTCATCACATGACGTATGTAGCCCATCAGCTTCGAGAGTAAAGGTACCTTTAGCGGTGTCACTTACACTCACTTGCCCAGCCTATCAACTAACTCCGCGTATAATCATTCCGCCTCCCCCAACCAAGAAGCGACATCGACAACTTTTCCTCCCTTCAAGAAACACCAAAAGCAAACTCCCTCGACCTCGTCCGATGCGTCTTTCTCGCTGTGTTGTCTAGCTACCGAAGAGCCGAGGCTGCAGTGCCCCTCTTGTGCACAAAGCTCTCTCTTGTGAGCCGTGAGCCTCTGTGGCTCCGGACTTCGGAGCCATGGCTACCTTCACTTCTCTTCTCGTGGCATACGTGCTGGGCGGATTGACATTCATACCCTTGGTTGTTGTCTCTATCCTTGCCTTTATCTTCTATACCTCTCCCATCCTCGACGATGCCGCGAACGAACCTAAATACAGCCCTATTGTCGACAAGGACGATGATACAACCGCCCTCGATGCCGCTAAGCGGTCGCACAAGAAGGACAACCGCGCACACGAAGCCGAACTCGATGTAGCCGCCGGCTTTTTCGCCGTGTGCAGAGAGTACACGCCCATGGGCATCAACGCAAAGCCCATCGAGCGCTCGACGCCTGTGGGCTCTGCAACCGTGGCCCCTTCGAGCCCCAGCGTCTATCAGACCATGTATCGGAGCATCTTTGAGAGGAAGCCCACCCCGGGACCCATGGACAATAACAACAGCAGTACGAGTCAACGGCCCAAGAACGCGGGCAATGTCTTTTACGTGGTCTTGAGGTTTGTGCAGCTTATCCAATGCCCCCACGTCCCTTCGCTGACTCGCATGTAGACATGGCCACCTTATGTTATTCGATGATGAAGAGCAAGTCGAAGTTAGACATGTTGTTTCTCTAGCATACCATGAAATCAGTATTTACTCGGGCGGCGATGTCACACCAGAAGGTGAACTCTTTATCAAACGAAATGCGATCCGTCTTTCCCGAAAACAACCCAGCACCGAATTAGGTCTTGAGAGTCCTATGTCGAAACCATTCTTCCTCTTTTCAGAAAACTGTTCGGCCAAGGAAGATTTCTACTTTGCCCTGCTCAAAAACCAAGAGCAGAGCTATGGAGTGGATGGTCAAGTGCCCAAGCCCTTACACTTTGATGTTAAGAACATCATCTCCCTGGTCCAGAAGCTCCACTCGACGGAAGAGAATGTCCATTCGAGGTGGGTGAATGCGTTACTGGGAAGGGTCTTTTTGGGAGTCAACAAGACGAAAGACATTGAAACCTTCATCCGCGAGAAACTCACGAAAAAGATATCTCGTGTTAAAAGACCGGCCTTTCTTACCAATATTACCATCAACGGAATCGATACTGGCGAGGCAGCTCCCTACTTTACGAACCTGAAACTCAGGGATCTTACAGTCGAGGGAGAATGTGTTGTCGAGGCCGATGTCAAGTACTCAGGAAATGCTCGTATCGAGATCGCAGCCACAGCCAAGATCGACCTTGGAGCCAGATTCAAAGCGCGGGAGGTCAACCTTGTTCTTGCAGCTGTGCTCAAAAGAGCTGAAGGTCATATGCTGTTCAAGATCAAGCCACCTCCTAGCAACCGAATTTGGGTCACTTTTCAAAGCATGCCTAAGATGGAAATGGATATCGAACCCATTGTTAGTGCGAGACAAATTACTTATACAGTTATCCTCCGTCAGATTGAGAACCGTATCAAGGAAGTCATTGCGGAAACTGTTGTGTTACCATTCTGGGACGATATGCCCTTCTTCAAGACAGAGCACAAGCAGTGGCGAGGTGGCATCTTTGAAGGTGATAACGCCACAGTCCCAACTGATGATGCAGAAAGCATAGTGGCAGCGGCAGGAGATGTTGGAGCTGTCAGTCAGATGGACGCAACCCCGGATCTAACAGAAGAGACGCGGCCTTTGGAGAAGAGCCACACAACTCCCGTCATGGAATCTGCACCACCGCCAACAGGTCTCTTTGGACGCAGACTTAGCAGGGCAGGCACCAATCCTCAAGCTTCTGCATCATCTACCAGTATTGACTCCAAGGGACCGAGCGCGAGCCCCGTCTTGAGGCCAAAGATTTCCAAGACGTCTCTTGAGCCTGTCGTGGGCACCGATGAAGCCCATGCTGATATCTTTAAGCCATCGACTTCACCACCCGATCATGCAACCAACTACATGGCAGCCCTACATTCGCGCTCACACGACGCTTCTCCTCGGCCGCCCACAGCTACAGATCCTCCGCTGGAATCATCTTCTGCCTCCCAACGGTCCAATCGCTCTTCACGCTCTTCTTCATCAGCGAACGAAGCTCTGAATAGTGGCGTAACAGACGAGTCCCAGAAGACACCAGTTGCGATGGGGCGACGTAACACGGCCTCTTCTACTGGCTCAGGGTCCTATACAGATGAAAGGCCCGGTTCCTCGACCGCTTCCATAAGGGAGTCCATGAAGACCCAGACAGGTTCGCTGGGAAGGACTTTCTTTACAAGACGTGAGCACCCGGAGATACCCACGCATGAAGAAGAGCAAGAAGAATCGAATTACGATGAGGGCCCTCAAGATCAACAGCAGAACCAAGGACAGAACTTGAACCATAGGCAGACTACACTGGCAGCCGTCTCCAACGCAGCACTGCAGGCCAAACAATGGGGATGGAATGCCTACCAGCGACACAAGGAAGCACGAAGACAGGCTGAGCAAGCAAGCCATCTCGATCTCACTCAACCTATGGGGCGAGGCCAACCGCTGCCTCCTCCTGGAACACCTCTTCCTAAGCCCACCAACGGCTTGACACGGATAGCACCCCCAACAGGAGGTGTTCCTGCGAGGAAGCCGGTCCCTCAGTCTACTGCCCACAACCCTGCCGATTCACTCGAGACTCATCACGAGCATCACCAAGAGCATCACCAAGAGCATCATCGCGAGCAGCATGAACATGAGCATGAACACCAGGGCCATGGCGACTATCGTCCTCCATTGCCTCAGCGTGGGCGCCGCAGACAGAGCCACGTGCCTGAGCCAGATAACGGCCAGAACATACTCGTCGTTGCTGCTCCACAAGACTCTCAGCCTGCTACACCATCTGCAGAGGATCTTTCGAATCGACAGATATGGGCGTCAAGTGATGAACAAACCGTGACAGACAGTGGAACCTCGCATCCTCCCTCGGTTCTGACTAACGAATCATCTCTAATGCAGGAAGACAACAAACCATCTAGCGATAGGGAAACACCGCCTGCCGTACCAGCAGTTGCCGATGATGATGAGGACTTCTCTGGATGGATGGACAATGAGCCCTTAGATATGGAGATCAATGACCCTATACAGCCTGCTGCCCAGGAAGTCAAGTAACAACACTACTAACAAAGAAAGAGGGAGGATCAGGCGTTTTTGGACTAAGCAGGATTGGGTCGACAAATAGTCCCCAATGGAGCAAACTCCCTCCTAACTTGTTTTTCTATTCCTTTTTATCGTTGGATTGGCGTTATTGGATGGTGAACGGGGCCTTGGTTAAGTTTAAGATACTACATTAGATAGATCTTGTGAATTGAGTAGTAATCAAGCACTGTCTATTGTCCCTCACGAGAGTTTTGTCCGACTCAATAAGCCCAAATGTCGTTCATGGGAAATGAACGGGATTTAATCATTCAACTGACACATCATAGCATGTTCTTCATGATACGGTGGATGCAGAACAGTATTCATTTGTGATCTTGGTGCTTTCAAACGTAAGCCACTGTATGTATGTGTATCTTTTGAGATCCAACTGCTAGCATCTCTTCAAACTGCCAACTGAAATTGAGGAACAGATTCAAGGTGTGTTGAGATCGCATACTAAAGACATCACTCAAGCAAGCCTTTGCGCCGGGAGCAATACTCACATGCCTAAGCCATCGAATTCTATTCCTTCTCTTCAGTATGAGAGACAATCGAGTACAAGAATGGCTACTGCACGTGTATAAGATCGTCAAACTCACCTGCACTATTCGCCGAAGAATACTCGTCAATGAACCCCACGTGTTGGTCAAGACGACGATAAGTCGTGTATGATCACGGAAGACATGCCGAAAGACACCTCCAATGAGAACATGCGATGGCAAACGCACCGTGAAGACGCCGTAGCCGCAAGGTGGGCTGGGAGTTGTTCGCAGATATGACGTTGGATCCTCTCAAAAAGTAGGACTAGGATGTTGGATGCTTAACAAAGAACTGCATGATGTGTTTAGTCCATGGATAGGCAAGGAAATACCACTGTCTCGTTCAGTTCGACTGTTGCATCTGATATTGCCACCGTATCATTGGGACAGACATGTCACATATCAAAGTAACGTTATCGAACAAGCTCGCCTTCGTACCGAGCGAATGTTTCATATGTCCTTGTGTATCGTATATTAGTCCGCGCTGGTAGAATAAGCACAAAAGATAATGACGTCCGCGTACGGCACCAATTTCTTACCTGGGCTATCCAGGCTGCGAGACAAACAGGTTGGCAGCAGAAGCATGTATCTGTATCGACCACCAGACCAACCCCCAAACAGTAGATATACCCTCGGTTCTTGGATGCGGACAAGCGGGAGAAGATACTGTAATCGTGAGGGAGGAAGGGGCTAACTCTGTCCATGATCAACTCAACTGGGATAGCACTGCATCCAATAGGAGATAACCAGTGAGGGCAAAGTTCTACGTCGTTTTGCTGATTGGGTGGCATCTCAGCTCAACTCAGCTCACGGCATGGTACAAGAGCATACTGTGTAGCACTCATCGACAGTCTCAGTCTGTAAAGGGTGGGCAGGGACCGATTTGAGACTCATGCTTGCCCGCCACTGATGCACCCCAGGATGCAGATGGAACTTGGCACTGTAATACCAAACAACAGAACCAGGCAGACTCCATCATCAGTTGCTCTAGCCCCCCAGGTTTTGGAGGATTAAACGGAGACTTCTCCGCCAAGAATATGGGGTACATGGCGGGGGAAAACGGAAGTGGCTTGCTCATCCACAGTTTTCCACCTCTAGTAAAGTTAAATAACTTTTGGCGATGCATCCTTTTCACTCAAGAGTTGATGTTTTGCAGATGTCGCACTCCCTCCAGCAGATTTGGTCTGTTTTGAGGGCTAGACCGCAAAGCCAAGAAAAGCCAAGACTTGATGTCTTGAGCTGCGCCGTTAGAGAATGCACGTTGCTGTTGAATCGAGGCAGAGCTTGTTTCCCTCGCCTAGAATAGCACAGCGGCTGCGAAGTCTCGTTGGTGGTCTCTTGGCAACGAATGCCCCTCATCAGTTAAAGTAACAGTAACCTTATTAGATAAAGCTTGTGTGCGTGGCCAAGCCGACGCCAAAAGAGTCTGGAAAAGATTCATGGAAGAAGTAACAGAGATTGCCCATGACAGTATAGTTCGTCTTAACTCGTCTTTGCGAAATGCTCGGCGATCTTTAGATTGTCCAATCCCGTCGTTGAACCCTTGGGAGCCAAGATGCTCAATAACATCATCCCACCCCCTCATCAACCACAAGTTGGGTAAAAGCCAATGTCCGGTGACATACATCGTGCACCGTTTTCAACTGTCACTCGTCATTGAACTCAATGCCGTAACCCCTCTCGATATAGCTTCCTCGAGTCTAAACGGTAGTGTCATACTACTGTAACTGCAACCCCACATCTCATGATGAGACGATACGTAACTAGGGTGTTGGAAGGATGACACTCGCTTTACAATGGCATGGCATTGACAAACGACAGGTGCGCTTCTTCAAAGGGATTGCCTAGTCAAGAAACGCTGAACACATCAGGCATAATGATATTGTATATGCTGAGACGCGTGATGCCACTATAACCTGAATTGACCCTTGCTGTTCATCAGGAGCAAGGACATAGGCAATTGTGGTGGATTTGCATGATATCCAGGCTGTTGGGTTCAATTCAATGAACACACTTACCAATTATGGCAAGCCAAATTCGAAAGTTATCCGCTGAAAGCCGTTCTGGCGGTTCTGCATTGGCTTCTTGTGGTGAGGCATTTTCTGTCCCTCGACTCTCAAGCGGAGCCATCGCACCGCAACTACCGTACCTACTACCTGCATATGTCCTCCCATTATGCCCTGGTTAGCTGTCCGTACTAGGTCTTTGCAGCGGGTCTTGAGTCTGGAACATCGTGGGCGTTGGCATGACAGCTTTCGCCAAGCGCTGGCTCAGGCAAGAGTTGCTCATTCTGTCTGCACTCTGAGAGAGTGAATGATCATGGCCTGAGAGCTTGCAATTAGCCTGTCATGGACCTTGCCCACCTGACGTAGCGACTCTTTCGTTCAACTGACCTCATCTGATATTCGAATGAGTCTTTACAGGGCTGAGTTGTTGTCGTTTACTAACGCCCAAAACGTGAGGATTCGCTGCATGCAAGGCATTGAAACAACGCCATATTTAGTGCAGCTGGTCGCATGGCAGATAGGATGCTGCCGTTGCCAACCGAAAAAGGCTTGTCTTTATCGACAAGTTAAACACCAGTTCAACCACGCAAGGTTATGGTGTAGCCACGGGCAAACCGACGAAAAACCACAAATGCACACTCCCTACCAGTATCAATTGAGCTTCATGTTCGGGCCATCCGCTTATCAGCTATTATCTTTTGCCATCACAAACTTCAAGCCTAGAGCCGCGAGCCGTACCTTAGTTTCCATTTAACTTTTGTGCATCAAGAACATAGCTTGCTTTGGACTTTGCCGTCTTAGGTGTAGCACGCTTCACGCAAAAAGCGAGATCAAAGAAGGTGTGGGCAAGATCCGGCATCTGTCTAGATCTTGAGGCTGCCCACCCCAGCCATCTGAAGCTAGTTATCTCCAAGGTGTTGTGATGTTCAAATCAATCGACATGATAAACCCTTAGACCCATGCAAGCCTTATCCGCCACTGCTCGACAGTTGCAAAACTTTCTCTCAGATGCATATAGATTTGCGGACCAACGGGTCAAGATGGCAACGTCTACCTGGTCTGAAAGCCTTCCCTCTTTCGGGATTCCCTAGACATGGGACTGGAGACCTGATTGGCGACTCTTCTTGACACACTCTTTTTCCCCACAGGTTGATTGGACATTGTGGATAGCATGATAAGTTCATGCCTCCGATGAGTGTGTTGGTGCCATATCTCGCATCTCAACGGTAACTCGTCCGACACCTGGTGCCTGGTTACAAAAGAATTGGTCTTGCAGCAGACGGTAAAGACCATGTCGGTGCGATATCAGGGCCGGCTGTAGAGGTCACGAGGTGAAGACCGGATCATGAAAACAGTCTCCGTTAGCTTGTAGGTTGACGTTTGTTTCTTGGATATAGTCTGCTTGTGAAAGTGATAGCAGCGGAGCAAATACTGGAGCAAGCCGCTCAATGTCTTGAATATGGAGCAGTCGAGTGTGGGGGAGAACTTGAGATTCGGCCTGGTGGTTTATTGTGTCAACGTGTCGCTTGTGAGTCCTGTGCGTTCACAACTGACGTCGTTGCGCTCTCCACAACATGTGAAGTTGCTTGACTCCAGCCTAAACGACCCAAACCATGTGCTCTGCATGAGGGATATTTTCTTAGAGAATGCGTGGTGTTGACTCACGAAGACTCAAGACGTGACCGACATCGAAGCTGCGAGAGAAATGATTATGTCACTCCATCCCGTGAGCAGGCCATTTGGTTGTTTGGTATTTGATAATAAACCTGCAGTGAGGCCTAGACGATGAGTTCTACCGGCCCGATGGAGCTGTGGTCATGCTTCTGCCATCGGCCTCTGGTCGAAAATCGAATCCAATCTATCAATACCCCGGCGCACGTTTCGCTTGGCGAGTTCAGTTGTTTGACTCTTTGGGCTTGACATTTGACCCTTGTCAGAACTGTAAAGTGATTTGCGAAGCACGTTCGGCAGATCATCATCAAGTCTCAGGTGAAGGCCGAATTGAAGAATCGACCATGGACGGTGAGGCAGTGTCCCGTCTAACTAATCCATCCCGTCTCAACCTAAGTTCTGCCAAGCACCACCGGCACTTGAATTTTAAATGCGATATTAAACCCCACGGGATTCTATAGTATGGCCGTGCGTCTTTTGACTCAAATGAGTTTGATTGACGATGGAGAAGTCTGGAGACCTGACTTGGTAGCCTCACAGTCGAATCGATTGGTCCCCCGTGTCGAACAACAATACCAAGACATTAGTTTTTGTCCGTCAAGGTATCAAAATTACCTCTTTCGCTATCGGGCACGGGCCGACAGAAAGTTTGATTGATTGAAACAACTGTCGATCTTTTGCTGTACAATCCAGCGTGTACGGTACTCGACTTTGTTTCTTAGATGCGAATATCTTACGGCCAGGAAGGTTCAAAGAAAGACAATGTCCAATGAGCGATCAAGAGTGTGATAGAGGCACAAGGGGACAGGGGTCACGACAGAGGATTTCCAGGGATCAACTCCACCTCCTTGTCTCTCCGGGGCGCATATGACGCACTCGCACCCGTGTCAGCTATCCCTGTCATGCAGGCAGAGGCGAAGATGGTTTGAATGGTGTGGCCGGAATGGAGATCCCACGCTGGACCGGAGCTTTGGACTTCCAATTCGCGCTGCTAGGCTTGCAACACCACGGGATCTTTCAAACCCGAAACAACAGCCGCTTTAGGCGCGTTAGGTGCTTGACGATGGAGTCATAAAATGAGGGATGCCATCGAGAACGGCCCGGAAGACCACAGCACTGGTGGACAGGAGTTGTACGCAGAGAGGATCTTGACGGCCCCAAAAAGGTCCCTTGATTCGCTGCACTGGTCGAGATCTCGGTATCGAGCCATTCAGGGCCGCCAGAGCAGGGGGAAACACCAATTGTCTTGGCGACAAGGGACTCCGAAGACCAGACAGTGCAGATATCGTCGTCTTTTGCCAGATTTGCCGTGTTGCCTTTGCGACTCCTTTTTTCTTGAATGATGTGGAAATTTTGATGGTCATAATTTCCTTTTTCTAATATTTGTTCGATGATGAAAGTTCAGACAGCATTCTTATTCCTGACTTTCTCAAACAGACCGATACTTTGTTTATGACACACCCCACGGGGATCCCAATATTCAAATTTGTGCTTAATTCATTCCATGCGGTTTGCGTTGCACGTACGGAGTACGTCAAAGCGGCCGTGATGTTTATCACTTTATCTTCATGTCGATCTGGCGTGGCAGGTGTAAGTTAAAATTCAAGCTTACTTTGAATAGAGTCAAACCGCCGCGCAATATGTCTTACTTTCGCGTCACTCCCAGAGGCGCAAGCGCAATGCGAACATAGCATGGCGGGGAATGGACGCGCAACGCAAGAAATCTAAGATTTGTGCCATATGGAGATTCGTCGTCCGGATACACAGCATATACAGCGTGCGCGTTTCTTGCCAGTTTGTGCAGGGATATCGTACACAGTAGTGACGAAGCAGAGACGATCATTATCGCCAGATTGATACACGCCTGGATGCATCTTGCGTGGCCATTTTATGCTGTCGTGGCAGCTTCTTAGGATTCAAAGTATCATCTTTGGACTGTCAGACTTAGAGCTTCGAGCATGAAGCAACGCCGGAAAGTAAACCGGGATTTTCGGATTGCTAGAGGCACGTTGACCGGATAAGCACAACTCAATATCCGATGTTAGAGCCGCAACGGCAGACAAGTGCCAGACGGGTCGCGAACCACGGTTTCCCGGATGAAAGGATATGCTTTATTACGGCTCTCGAATATCAATGTTAACCAATTCTAGTCGAGAACCGGCAATCTGGCAAGACTCTTGATCCGCATGTGTCTGTAGTTGGAGGGGAGGGAAAATTGATATTTGATATGATCAGTTGCACTTGATTCGGGTCATGAGGGTAAATGCATGCCGGCTTCTTCTGTTGGTAAAGACTGCCGTCGCTCCCGAGCGACTCCAATTAGCACCATGAGCCGCTTATCCAGGTGGATGTCGATGCTGCCCTTGCCCTGAGCAGTAGCAGCGCGGCCTCAGGGTACCAGAAAAGTTGTGCGCTTTCACAAAGGACAGAAATACTTGGGCAATTGCAGTCTCAGCTAAGCCACCACTTTACTTGTCTCTTTTTTATTATTAACCTTTTTAGCCGGACGGGTCAAGCTTTTTGTTACCCTCCGGCACAGTTGGACAGAGGAGCAAAAGGCCTATAATTAAATTGCTCAGGTCCCCGTTTCATGCCTTCAAGTCAAGCCTCTCAGTCGACTCAGGCGAGGCGGTTAAGTGGGGTACGCGTGGGTGGTAGCGCCGTATTGTGCTGTTGTCCGCTGTCTGTACGCAAAACCCTCGGCTTGCGTGGGGTAGTTTTGTACTGGACGAGGCAGTCCAGTCGGTCTGCTGGGTTCTGTAAATTGGCTTGGATGTAGGCTTAAATTGGCGCAAAGGCACGCGAGCTGGCTGACATGGCCCCGAGGGCGTTGAACTTTGACATGGGATCGATGAGCAACTGAACTGCACCGCCAGGTGGTGCTCATACCGGGCTTGTTCTTTGCTGGGCAGGGCGAGACAGGGCTGAGTAGAGGCGCGGGATTATTGACCGCTGGCGCCTGGCTCAGGAGACAGCGAGAGGCGGTTGATTTGCTGAGGACAGAAATACCAATTCTTCATGTGGATATCCATGATACGTGGAAGATCGTCACAAAGGGCAAGCACGACTGCTCATGGAATTGACCGCTGTTCCTGATACACTGCTCGATGATGTAACTGTATTAGTTGATGAGCTGGAGTTTTTATGATTCCCGTTGTGCAGCGTCACGGATCGCTATCTGAAAAGTCTTGGCTGTAACAGGGTCTCGGGCAGATGGTCACTCTGGAATTGCATGGGGGGTCAAGTGCTGTTGAGGCCGATGCAGGTTGACGAGACAAGATCTCAACAGACCAGATTTCGAGACAGAGATTTTGTCGATCGTCTGTGGTGTTGCCGGAGATGCAACAGAAACGTTGCAACAAGGTTCTATATCATGCAAAGTATTGTAAGCAGAGTTCATGATGTTTTGAACCAGACCGAGAAAATAAATTGAATGCGCTTACACCAACATCGACTGGCGGTGGAGCTTATGCAGGTGGATGATGGTTGGCTCTTGCAGTTGGAGGAGGACGATGAACCGCTCTCTCAGGGACCCCAGATGGGGAAAGAGAGCCCGGGACAAGGTTACTGAACCAATCAGACGACAGGAAATATGCCGCCGAATTGCTCGCCGAGGCTTCTCAACAGGTACGGTACTACGTTGATTTAATGGCACCTGCACCATCATTTGGCTAGTGGGGGACGGGAGTAGGGGAATTTGTCTTGATGATTAATACGTTGAAAGATCAGGGAGAGCAGAGCAATCTCGAGAAAGCACAACAGGCACAGACAGTATGTTCCTTCAGCGGCAAAACAAACATGAAAACAAGCTATTATTAGGGCCAGTGCTTTTATGCTTAGAGGTGCTGCAGCTCTAGAGCTCAAAGGGCAGCTGCCATGTAAACAAGCGGCTCAGGGCAGGGCGAGCCAGGGCAGGCTCAGGTCTCAGGAGCACCTACCTCTAGAGCCAGAGAGGGCCAGAGACAGAGACAGACAGTGGAAAAAAACTGGGTCGCAGGTAACTTCGGTCATCGTGAAGGGAAAGCTCAGTGAAGCCAAGCTTTTCCCGTCCTCACACACAATTTCCGTGGTGCATCTCCTGGCCCCTGGGTAAGAGACGATTCACTTCACCCACTGGGTCGCATAAGATGTGGACTTTATTGTTAGCTGCACTGAGTAAATGACACACTGTGCTTTGCAGACAGGTACTTGGCAGGGACCGGTCGAGCCTCGTTTATCTGTCGAAAGGATCCATAGGAGGGATAAGTACAGAGACCGAGTATTGATTCTGCTGATGGAGAAGAGAGGCTCGGGAAATAAGCGTCTCTGATGTTACTACTGAAGCATCTGAACATTCTGAATCTCGCACTTGGATCTACAACTCCTCAGCTACCTACCCCCACTCACACATGAACCAGTTTTTCACCTCTACCCCAACCCAAGAGCCAGGCATGTCAATCGTTGGCTTGCAGGCAAATCAGTCAAGTTGTGCTGTGCATGTGTACAATCCTCACAATACATACTGTACCATTTGGCCTAATAAACATCGTCGAGCATCTCACTCACCTCAGTTGTATCCGCACGCCCCTCCCCATGGCCCTTGTCCCATCCATATCCACATCTTGACACCCCCGGTCGAGTTCCCCACGTCGACTTGTGGTCCATCTTCAAGCCAAAGACCAGAAAAAGAGTGGAGGGTTCTTAGTTTGGTTTGGCTCTGGTGGGTTGGGGATGAGATGTGAAGTATGAAGGGACCGAATAGAGTACAGCAGCCGGCGTGCTTCATTCATAAATGTAAAGTCGAGCTGCGCGCTTTTTTTGCTCGTCTCCTTATTCCAGCTTCCTCCTCCCCTTTATATCTCTGCTTTCCCTCGAAGATAGACAGACAGACATCTTGGTTGTTCTGCCTCTTTTTGCTTTACTATCACGGTTATAATTATCCGGCTGCTTTTTGATGCTGCCCCCTCCTCATCCTCATCTTCTACTCCTACGACCAGCTCGACCTTGACCTCTCATGTCAAGACACTAGCATCCTCTTTAACAATTGTGGAAGATCTTACAACAGACAACGTGCTTGAAGAAACAACAAAACACAATAATCAATGCTTAATTGAAGACCGAGACACAGACATCGAATCCCCCCTTCCAACACCCTCCATTTGCCGCATCGACAATTGGTCCAGGCTTACACGGACACGAGATCTTGATCAACTCAGTCAACTCCCCCGGCAACATCGACCGTTAATAATTCTATCACTTGTCAGCTTTGACCCAAGGCACAAGACGTCCTGCTTCCGATTTGAACGCAACGCTATTCAATCACGATATCCTTCCTCCAACCTCCTGGGCTACCCTCCCTGGTCGAAACAAAACGCCAGTTGCAAATCTTTGCCAGTTATTTCGCTGCAAAGAAACTCGGTATTGCCGTGGACTTGTTTCTCGCATTTTACCGACGGACCAACCACGACTGCAAGTCACTCAGCGATCACAGTAGTCGCTGAACCGTCTCCATCACTCAACTGACCCCAAATCATTGGATGGTGTGTGGCCCTGACTTGTTGGTTACTCGCCTCTGTAAGTGAAGTGACCAGCTGCAGCCCCCAACCGACGGCCCTGAATTTCTGTACCTTTGGCGTCGCCTATACACCGAAGCTCAGTACCCCTCTCAACCACCAGCGCCATCCACTGCAAGCCTCCGTTGAGATAAAACAGCAGAAGCGCCCTCGCTATTTCTCAGCGACTTAGGACCCAAGACTCGGAACCCAAAACACAGAACCCAACAGATGCTCATTATGGCGGCACTCTCGGCCCCTAGAACAATGCTAGCACCCCACCAGCACCAACCACAGGGCAGCATGCTCGACTCAGCAGCAACAGGTATGGAGAATCTCTCGCTATCTTTGTCTGCTGTAATCAATTGATTCAGTCATTTCTATTTTTTGCTGTTTTTTTATTTGCCTCTATCTTCTCCCCCATCACCATTATCATCCATCCACTCTCTGGCCCGGCCCAAACCGCTTCAAGTCAAGTCTATTATTTCCCCTCGTGTTTCCTTTGATAATCAAGTCGATCCATTTCCTTCCTTCTCTTCTCCTCCCTTCTCCGCTTTTTGCTTTGCAATGCTCATTTCGTCATTCCCGAGTCCGCCGGGAGCGAGAAGTATCTCCATTTCGGTGCCGTGGACCCTTGCGAAATTCGAGCAGTGACGCGATTAACGTGGGCCTTTACTTTGCTTAGCTGGATCGGCTTTGGGCGACGGCTTTTGTAAGTGGGTTCGGTGAGAAGATATTCGAGGCTTCAGAGTCAAAGATCTAAGGCTCATGCAGCGCTGAAACCTGCATTCGGCCGAGCCTTTTCAGACGATTCTACTTGCCCGTTTATTCCCGTTTTCCCATTGGCAGGCAGTTTAGTTCCTATTCTGTCATTGTCTCGCCTATGCCTTGCTAGGCTGAGCTCAACTTGACAAATTCATGACATCCTTTCCATCACTCGGCCTTGGCATGGCATTTGGGGGTTGGTCCCCGTTTAATTCCTTGACTTTGCCTAATCTTGATCATTCGTTCTTACTCTCACTCTCACTCTCGCTCTCACGTTCCATTCTATTTCTGCCTCATACACCCTCCCCCGGTCGGTCCCTAGCCTTGTCCCATGTCAACCCGAACCCTGCAGACTTCTCCAAGCTTTAAGTCATCCCTGCCTGCTGACGTCTTTTTGCTTGTGCCCGCCACAGATAAAAGTACATCAACCTCTGCCTTTACTTTGCGCGCAAACCAGTTTCAGACCGCATCGTCGCCTCGCGATTTCTCTACCGACCTTACTGAATCAATTGTTCTAGAAGAAGGTGGTGAATCCGGAAGCGAATCTGCTGCCGAACCCGTTACTCCTACCAGCGGCCGTCAATCACAAGACTTCACCCTCCAGAGTCAGGACCTTCAAGACCTCCAAAGCCTACAGTCTTACCAGCCTGGTTCAGTTACATCCTCGGGCGTTGGGCCTATTGCAATCCCCGGTGCCAATCCAGGAAACACAAACAAAGCAACATACCTGTCACAGTCTGCAAGCCGACCTCCCACCACCTACGAGCCTACTACCCCAAGGGGTACAGAACCAGAGCCAGGTAGCTCATTAACCCGTCAATCAACTCGTGGATCTATCTCCACCGCGAGCTTCAAACGCACCATGTCGAGCCTCTTCCGCCGATCAAATTCCCAAGCCAAGAACGACTACACTCCTTCAGAATCGACAACACCTTCGGTCGTATCTGCACCCACCGAGCCCCAGACCAATGGCCAGCCACGGGCTGCCGCTCGTCGTCGTTTCTCCATGAACCGCTCCTCCGCCACTACTCGTTCCAACTCTCCTCCTTCACCCAGTGATGGTGGCCTTGAGATGGCTCCAGCACACCGCGAACGTGCCTCCGACAAGTCTCTTCCCAACCGTGGTGACTTCAAGAAGAATCGCGCCTCAACTGGATTTGCTTTCCGTAACCGTGCTATCAACTTCGTTGGTACAAACAACCAGCAAGGAGGTAGACACGAGCGTCCTGAATTCGCTCGCCGAGCTAGCAGCTATGACGGCAGCCGCCCTAACACCCCTCTTCCCCCACCCGCAGAAGGCGACGAGACTATGTATCCGCCTGAACGAAGTGTTTGGCCTCTTCCTCCTGACTCCGGTACTGGCGCCAAGGCTCGACGCATGAGTCTGAGCCTGCCAGACGATTTCGCTGTGGACGTTGCTGAGTTGCAGCACGAGTTCGAATATCAGCGCAAGTTCCTTGGTCGACATGGAAAGCACCTTGGCAAGGGAGCTGCGTCCAAGGTCACACTGATGATGCGCAAGGGCTCCCCAGAAGAGCTATATGCAGTCAAGGAGTTCCGTGGCAAATCACACCGTGAGAGCCAGCAAGATTACGAGAACAAGATTAAGTCAGAATTCAGCATTGCGAAGAGCTTGCACCACCCCAATATCGTCGAGACCTTCCGCCTTTGCACTGATCATGGGCGTTGGAACCACGTTATGGAATACTGTTCTGAAGGCGATCTATTCAGTCTTGTGCAGAAGGGTCATCTCAAGGGTGATGACCGCAAGAAGGACCGTATGTGTTTGTTCAAGCAGTTGATTCAAGGTGTTCACTACTTGCATGCCAACGGTATTGCCCACCGCGATATCAAGCTTGAGAACCTTCTCATCACCAAAGATAGCAAGCTTAAGATCACTGACTTTGGTGTGTCGGAAGTCTTCTGTGGCACCCACCCTGGTCTGCGTGAAGCTGGCGGACAATGCGGCCGTAACATGAGCGGCGAGATTCGCTTGTGCTCACCTGGCATCTGTGGTAGCGAGCCTTATATCGCCCCTGAAGTCCTCGCCAAGGAAGATCCATACGACCCTCGAGCTCTCGACGTATGGAGCTCTGCGATTGTTATGATCTACCTCACCTTTGGAGGTGCTATTTGGTCCCGTGCTCAACCCGGTGAACTCCATTACGATAAGCTTGTTAATGGCTGGAACAAATGGTACTCGAAGCACCCGGAGTGTGACGCGAGTATTACCGACACCGATTACCCCAAGTGCTACGCCCTCGACATCGGCATTTCCCCGCCTGCTCTTCGCCGTCTTGTGCTACAAATGCTGAACCCTGACCCCAAGAAGCGTATTAGCATCGATGATGTTGTCAACAACCGCTGGCTGAAGAACGTTGAATGCTGTCAGCTCGAATCATACGACGACCCAGCCCTACTTATCGATGCGACCAAGAAGGACAACACTATCAACAGTAGCAAGAAGATCTTCTGCCACAACCATCTGCCACCGAAGGGCACTGGTTCCCACTCGCTGGGCAAGATGCCTGGCCAGGCGGGATACTAGACGACGAATAACGAATAACGGAACAACATTTGGAATGCCGTATAACCATGATACAAACCCATTCCCTTGATTGCACACGAGGGCGTTGGATGGTGCGCCTCATTACTCTTGCATGCACCTATATCGGCGTTGGGGTCAATTTGACCATGGACGAAGGGGCAGGCCCGCATGGTCTGGAGTTTGTGAATTTACTGTCGTTTCTCTTCTTTTGACTCTGCAAACTGTACATAGTATACAACCTTGTCCATGTTTCTGTCGGGTCATGATACACTGCAACCGGCAGGGACGGAGGACCTTTTTCAAGCAAGCAGACTTAATACCCCTTTACAAGACAGTCTCTTGTTCTTTTGGAAGTCGGTGGATGATGGACATACAGACATGCCATTGGTCTGCGGATGGATGCACATAGAAGCAGAGGTGGAAAAATAACTATGGGGTTTATCAATTCACCGTTTGATTGCTTCTCACGTTTTTGGATGCAAAACTGCGCGCGCGCCCTTTTGAAGATTGCTTATTGTTACAAGTATTACTTAGATATACGTACGTATGTATATCTGGGCTTGCTGCGATGGTGCGGTACTCCCGCTGCCATTGCTACCAGTCTTTTCTGCGAGATAGCACAATAGACTTGCATTCTTTGATTCAAAATACTTGAGCCTCGGTATCTGAAGTACCCATAAAAGAAGGCCCGTCTTCGGGACGACTTTGCGCTGTCACCGTGATGCCTGACGTCGTTATCGGGTGCTTTGACCTCTTTCAGATAGTGACAATCGGTTATCAATCGCGTGACGGTTAAGTCAGAGTGTTGATCTAGATGAACAAGAATAACTGCAAGATCTACTGTACCAGAAGCATGATGGAAGCATGCGCTTCTTTGGTCATCGTAGCACTTTGTATCGCATGTCATACTTTTGGGGGATCACCTTCACCACGGTGTCTCTTTATCCGGTCTCGATCCCTTTGTGCATACATGGCTTGGGAAGAACGTATGTACTTCAAAATGTGGCGTGCTGCATACTGGGCGTTTTCGGTGATACATACCCAAGCGCTGGGGAAAGCATCCCACGCGATATGCAAGCATGTCTCACCACAATTCATTATTACCCGGCGTCGAGAACTGCCAAGGGCGATGTCGGAATGAGCGATTGGGTTTAAACCAGGGCTGTGGGAACTATTGATGAAGAAGAATAACTCTAAATAACACGAGAGATTGTTGGACTTTGACTCAAGGTGAGGCTTCGGGATGACGTTGACTATTAATACACAGTATATAGACAAGAGGGTGCGAGGTTGGGAGAAAGGTTTATATTAGTCTCATTGGATCCATTAGATCCATTAGCAACGTAAGTTTCCATTGGGGTCTGTTGGTACTGCAAGTACAGTATGTTCCAGGTACCTGGCCAAGACTGAAGCTGTCATGGAGGTTCAACATGGTCATATTCTTGGTTCGAGATTAAGACATAGTAATAAATCCCCCACGTGGCTGAGTTTGACCGAGCTGAGTCTGTCTTACTAATCTCATGGTGATGTGCTTCAAGTTATCACGTACTGTTCCGTGCAAAAGTTCCGACAACGAGCCATCTAGAGATATACAATAGAATAAATATATAAAATATATTATAGATAGAAGACTTTGCATATAATCTTGTATAAAATCTAGAATAGAGAAAATTGTCGGAACTTTTGCACGCCCACTGTGGTAAAAAGAAATGCTTAGGCTCACCTGGTCTCGAAGTTGTAGATGAGTGATCACAACCATCACATTCTATATACATGACTGAGTATGGAGCTGATCACCCGCATGATCCCTACTAGTTCATCCCTTATCAATTCCTATTCGTTCCATGGTGTTGCAACTGAGACTACTGAGTTGATCCTATACTCAGCAGGGCATATAAACTATTCCAACCTAATGCACCACCACGGAAATAACGTGCCGAGCAACAAACTGGTCCGCAGTTCCCAAGCAATGAGGCATATGTCACTGTCAGCCGCGCCCACCGCCGCCGTTCTGCGTTCTGCGTTCTGCCCCCCTGCACGAATCTGGGGCACACCGGTTTTGTGTCTTGCTCGGATATAGATGCCGAGATCAAGGGAGGTTGATTCGTGCCCGCATTCACCGTGGGGGAGGCTTTTTTATTTATTTATTTATTGTTTTTCCTTTCTCTTGTACGACGACGGGAAGATGGCGTTGGAGAGTTTTTTCTCCCCCTTTTGTCCTGATGTAACGCGAAATACGTAGGGAGAAGAAGAGTTTGGATGCGTGGGCGTGAGGATAGAATACATGTGAGGGAGGGGGGTTGAGAAGCCTCACGGTATCAAAAAAAGAAAAAAAAAAATTTTTATCAAGACAGAGATACCTGGACAGATTTGGTATAAACCGAGCTAAAATTTCCCTCTTCTTTTCTTCAATCCCGTGTGTTGGACGGTCAAGTCTATTCACTCCCCAGAGAAGATACATAATCAGTACTTTTGGCTTTTAGTCAAGGTAGGCGGGTTAGAATAAGGGAGCGTGCCGTGCCGTGTACTCTAGGTGCTGTAAGCGATACGCTTCGTAACTTTGTGCGAATTAGAGTCTAAGCTTAATCATCGAGGTAGGTTCCGTGGTAACGATGTTGATATGCCGAGACGGCCGGCGTTTTATGTGGAGACCGGCCGGAGGAGGATCCGCTTTCATGCCCGGACCCCGGAATTGCTAGTTTTATAGGCTTCAATCTTCACTAGGCTTCGCATTGGAGGAGAATTCACAACAAACTCAGTTGGTTCTCCCAGAACTCAATTCACGTTGATATTTTAAGAGCCTCAATCCTAATTTAAATGTACAACTTGCCATGTCCACTAAGAGCCCCATGTCGTCTCCCTGAAACCATGGTCGGAACTTCGGAAGCCAACTACAGCCCGGCTCCAATTCCTTAATTAAACCTTATTAACATCTAAGCTTATTGCTCCCTATTAAAGTTCTCTCAGTCTTCTGGAAAACGTTTCAGATACACTGACGCTATATCGTTAAATGTAAATACAATAATTCCTCCAATAAGGACAGTAGAATCGTGAGTGGAATGCCGAAATACGGTGGTTGAAAGTGGGATGCGTCGTCAACTGCCGTCGGGTGACAGGGTTACCAATAAGGGTCTGAAACGGAGCCTCTGCCGAATAACCCGATGGAGAATGATGGACTTATAATATATATATATATTAAGGCGCTGTTGTGTTAGTTGTGATTGTTCTTTTATATCTCATCTTGTCTTCAGGTTACTACTACTACTGGATAGTATTTATTTATTCACTTCTCTGTCACTCTTTCATCTGTTGTATTACTCTATTTCCGTACATATCGCGTCTCTTTCACGATGCATACCGCTACATTCATCACTCTTCTCGCCTCGGTGGTATCGGCCACTCCCTACGGCCACCGATTCGACACCCGCGCCGAGACCTGCTCCGTGGTCTTCGATGGCCGCGTGCCTTCCAATGCGTCTCTGACCGACTTCGACAAAGAGAACGGCGGAGGCTGGAACCCCTACAACCCAGGCTTCGTCAAGGGAAACAACATCACTTGGTCTGAGATCCTCAAGCTGCCCAAGACCAAGACCAGCTCTCGCTTCGACACTGCAGAGGGAAGTCTTCCTCTTGAGGTCACCATCAGCGATAAGAGTATCTTTATGAAGCAGCTCGGCTTCAGACGTGCGGGTCTGCAGTTCAGCAAGGATACCAACGAGGGTAGCCCTGGGTCTAAGGGTGTTAAGACTCTTCACTTTAGCATCATGCAGGATGCGAGCCGGCCTCTCAACCTCAGCCACGAGTACTTGGTAGGTTACCATGAAGCTATACTTACTGACCTGTACTAACTAACATATATAGAACGTCTGGCATGAAAAGGCCGATTTCTCAGGAAACCAGTTCCAGTTCCAGACCGGTACCCTTATCGGCCAGAAGCTCAAGGCCGATACCTGGAAGCTCCTCGATCAGCAGAACAAGCTTCTCTGGGAGACCCCCATGGTCAAAGGCAAGTGGCAGAACTTTGCCATCACCCTCGATTACGAGAAGAAGTGAGTCTTGTATCTATTTGAATGAACAAAGAGCGTAACTGACAGGAACAGCACCATCCAGATGTACTACTCCGAGGGCTGCAAGCGTCTCAAGGCGGCTACTGAGCCTATCTCCCGCAACTTGAGTGGCCAGGGACAGTACCAGATCGGTATCCTCAAGAAGCCTACCGGTACTGATGATGTTGCCAATGCTGGGTTCCAGGAGAAGAACTTGAACGAGGGGCTCATCTACGGTGGAATCTTTGTCGAGGACAGCAAGAGTGGTTGTATCTCTCTTTAGGTTCTTGTTTGAGACCCATGCTATGGCCATTTTGTGGCAAAGACGTGGAACTGGTGTAGACTCGGCGGCTGTATTATACAAATTCACTGTACTTGGAGGCGATACGTGAAATCGATCTCCATTTTGTTATCTCTTATTTGTAACCCCTGATGTGAACATCACCGTATCTTGCAGTCTATCTTGTATTCATTTGTCTTCATTTGCCTTCAACCTTGATACCAGATATAACCGTCCAGATGATCGACGATCAAGGTCTTTGGCATATGCTGCCTTCGATAGTAACACGCGGGAATTGAGAGCCTACCCCAACCAGGGTTTCAGATGTATTGGAAAACGAGGCTCGTAGCGACCAAAAAGGAGTTTTTTGGACAGTGGCTTTGTCCTTGCGATGAGCGTCAGGTTCGCAGATGTTAGATATGTCGTCGATCATGTTGAAGGTAGCATCAGTTTTGGTGCTTTAGATCGGTCAGTCAACGAACAGGTCATTTTTTATGAAGAAGAAAAAATACATTGTTTTTGGTTTACTCCCTCCTTGGAGAAGCGAGCTGAGCTGCATGTTTTACTGCTGGCCAGTGATTGACGAGATTCCTAAAGGAGATGTAATGAAGTAGTAGTCGCATAGTTGTGTTCTATTTTACTTCCTATTTATATATGTGTCAAGATGTCGTAATCGTGTTTGGATGTGTACACGGGACACAGCATGGGCAAACATATCTGTTATCTTACACAAACTGGTTACTGATGGTTACCATGATTGACAATTATAGCCTATCGCATCTGCTTTAAAAGCCGTTGCTCGTGGATACTTGCAGACGAACACGATTGCGTACGTTCAAGCCTCAGGTAGGACTTGTACGAGTCTCGCTCTTTGATGTTTGCCACGAATAGCCAGTCTTTCTAAATTGATCAAGGGACTCATCTAGATATCTCTGGATATTTCTAAGCGGAAGCAAAAAAGTTCCTCATGCCAAAACTCTTCCTTTCTAGATCGCCGCCTCTTCTCTTCTTCTCCCTCTCATCCTTGATTCTCCAGAACAAACTCCCATCATAACACGCCCTGAGGTCACTCTTCCGCACAAGTCCATTCTTTTGCAGAAGGACATATGTAGTCCACCACTCCATGGCCGCAAAGGTCCAACCCGCTGGATCAGCTGCACATCGATTCTTGGCCCACAATCTCTTCAGATCATCGGCTGTAAGACCGCCTTGGCCTGTAGTGTCGAAGCGCTCAAACATCTGCTCGAACCTCTCCTGGTTCAAGTTCCCGTCAAAGTCGTATATCCCCGTGTCTGAGCCGTGCTTGGCCTTGTGGATATCATTGACGTAGATGCGGAACATGGGATCAGGTATCCAGCTGTGGCCGAGGCGAGTAGGATAGGAAAAGAAGACGGGGATTAGGAGTGAGCCTATCGCGAAGAAGAGGCCGAAGCCAAGCTCACGAAATCCGCTGTAGACGTCCCAAGGATGGATGATTCCGTCGTTATCGCGGTCCCAGAATTGAACGTGTTTTTGGAGAGGGCTGAGCTTGTCGTCTTTGGAGGATACATCTTGTTGAGGCTCGCAGACTTTGGAGTATGTGCTTCCGTTGTGATGGCCATTGAGTCCGTTGGAGAAGTTGTTTGCAGACATGTTGACATTTACACTGACGATTCAGTAGACAATAAATGATATTACAGGGAATTTAGCCAGAGGATACAAATGACGGTGAGTGTAGAGTAATCATATTATGCTGTGGCTCACCAAAAGATGCCGTTTACGATCTATTGACGTAATTGCGAGACATGGGAACTCAACACCTCGACATGTGATTCTACCCAATCCTAATATCAATGATCCGCAGATAAAGCAATAACAATAAAAAAGTGATAAAAAAAAAAGAAAAGAAAAGAAAACTTTTTTTGTTGTTGTTTTTTTGGCGACATTTCTGCAGGTTTGTTCTAAAAAATAGTCACACGTTTACCTCACCGGCCATCAATAAGCCAGTGTTTGATGACGATTTCACAATGTTATACAATATTATTAGAGGAGATTCAACACATTAATTATTAAATACTAAGCCGATATCATTATACTCCTGCGTGAACCTCCATGCAAGATTTCCCTTCCACGGAGTCCTAGTCCACTCCAAACCCTCCTCACCCTCCTCAGGCTCATCCTCAGGTTCTGATAAAGCAACTCTTTTTACCACCGACTTTTCGTCATCAAACGACTTGATACCCATGTATAAACACTCTGAACCAGCAACTGATAGTGGTGGTTGCATATGATCAAGACGGAATTTCCCAACGCAGGCCTGTTTGCCGTCGGTATATCGGAACAACATCCCAGAAATATCACTTGTATCTTTGCCCGATTGCTCCTCGCAAAGAACAATTTCTTCAACCTTCTCAAGCGAAGCTTCTGAGCAACCAGCTACACCTGCTTCTGCATCTTCCGCTACACAGACTGGTAGGTCTGCTGGTGGAGAATCGCTCTCACCCTCATCCACAGTTGAAGCTGCGATAAGAGAAATACCCTCGAGCCTAGGGTTCAAGAACAAGCACATTGTAGAACCTGTAAGTGCCTTGGTGATACACTTCCAATCTTCCTGTGATGTGCTACTTCTCCCCATCGTCAGTGTTCGAGAGCGGTTGGTTATCATCTAGAAACAGTCAGCTTCAGGTTCAAAATTATACCAAAGTTTACACATCTTACAGCGATTGCAGTTCCCGTGCAAGGCTTCGACTCAAGAGACTGTCTTGAATCTTCAGACGAGGCACTCTTATTATCTGCCCCATTTCGTGTACTCAACCAAACCTGCTCAACATATTCTCCGGGGTTCAAAGGGCGGTAAACCCAATAAGGCGCCGACTTCGACTCAACTTCATGCCACCTCTTCTCCTTCTCCTCCTCCAGCTCACCGTAAAAGTCCAAAGTCTCCCAAGACTTGTGTGCATGAAGGCCGACGAGCTTTCCCTCATACCAACACGTGGAATATCCCGTCGTATCAGGCTCATTAAAGTACAAAGCTTCCATTCGAGCTTCAATAGTCATTCCAAAGCTTGACGATGGCTTTTTGATGACGTGGTAAGCTGCACTTTTCAAGGCTGCTGGTGGCATGGGGCATTGCCAGGAAACGGTTGGATTCAATGGAGCAGCTGCAAAACTCCGTAACTTGAGACCCTGTTTGATGTTAGGGACAGAACGGACCAAATGGCATGACAGGACTTACATCGCCAGAGAAAGTAAGTACGGGGCTGGTTATTGGAAGCGTGCGCCACCATCCCGAGTTATTCTGCCCATCGTGCGATATATCTGTAGGGTCGTTGATGACTTGCCGGATGCCCAAATGATCCTCAGAAATATACAGAAAACTCTCCCCCCGCTTGCTTGGAGCGTCCCATAGTAATCGACCACCCAGCTTTGGTGAATTCGACAAATTCGCTATATACTCAACGCCATCGAGACAAAAGTAATCCGCCCATACGCTCTTCGATGGCTCGATCGTGCATCGACCGGGCGGAGAACCACAAGACAGCGAAGCAATCGCATAGTGAAGAACAAGATATTTGTTCACCATGAACAAGATCTCATTCGGGAGAATGGCAAATTCCCTGCCAATGACCTGTTGTAAGTGGTTTGTGATCCACTCCCTTCGTCGTTTATCTTCCTTGATCGGGGGATCATATGAATACAGAGCAACATCTAGAAAGTCGTTCTTCTTGAGACCAAAGCTTGACGCAATTGTAGAGCACTCAACGTGGTACCCTATTGAAGCACATGAGATGTGATCACTCTTGCACCGCCCAAAGGTTGCAAGTAGTTTATTGTCGTTGAAGGCGTCGCCGAATGCAAAAGCTGATGACTCGGTACCTCCAGATGATCCTACACCGTAGTTAGAATCAACTTCGCGTTCGGATAAACCAGTGCTTACTAGCAGTAATAACCTCTCCTGACTTAATCATAAAACGACACCATCCACATCGACGGCTGACACAATAAGAAGGGTAAGGTATCAGAGGAGGAATGGCGTTGATATAATTCAAGTCCTGCCACTCCCACTCTTCAGCGAACTCAAACTGCTCCAGATCCATGATTCGGTTAATTTCTTGTATACTGAGTGCTCTAGTCTCATTCATGACAAGATAGCCACGAGAAACATGGAGGATGGGCTCGCTGACGTGGAATACTGTGCTGCTTATAAGCTGAGCTGAGCCGAACAGCCTGAAATCGGATAAGCCTTCGTCTCTTGGTATCACGTGGTATCACCCAGCTAGGTGGTACACAACTAAACTCAACCAAATGATGGAAGCAGAAACCCCCAAATAACTGCGTGGGATAAGCATTCAATTGTTTGTCCCATGTTTTCATATGTAAGCTGACGGTTGTTCTGACTCAGACTCATATTTGCTAGCGATAAGCATCAAACTACAACCACACTGCGAATACGAAACTCCCCCTTATAAAATATCTCTTATTACTCTGCTCATCTTTATCCGGATAAACTCCCATGTTCGTGTCCAGTAATTTTGCTTGATTGTGTCGTTATTTGCCTTGACGTGGGGTTCAAGTTGCTTCCTGGATAACCCAAGCAAGATAAATAGCAAAGCATCCTCCACAATACAAAGCCAGCAGGGTTGCTTTTTGCAGTGGCCGTACTAATAGAACCCTTCCAGACGTCTATCTCTGATAGTGCTCTTCTGTGCTCTCTCAAAAATGTGTATAAGAACTTCCAGACCGAGCAATGAATCACATAAATATTTGTCGACCGCCTTAGTCAGATCGTTTTCGGGAGCCTTGAACGCATCGAAGGCACCACATGGATGGCTAAACCTAGGCTTGAGTGATCGTGGCCGTGGCAAATATATATAACAGATAACAGTGACGAGGAAATGCAAGTTCATAATGAACGTCTATTCAAAGGGTATTTGTATTCAAAATCAAAAGACCTAGGGTTCCCAATCTGGCTGAGTGTAACAGTCAACAAAAATGATTAGATCCCAAGTAGATCACTCTGCTCCGTGGCTTTATATAAAGGTAAGGCCAATATGCGGGTGACCAGCGGTCAGCATCACAATCAGGATCGTGATAACCCCTGAGTGTGCAGATATTACAATGCCGGGATGATATCCGTCCCAAAAAGAAAACACACAATTGGCGAGTTTCCATCGACAGGGACAGGAACCTTTCGACCCGTTCGAAACACAATATTTGTCCAATGGCCATTGCATCATCGCAGATTACGAAATATGCATACATCATACGAGAGGACTTCTCTCGGACATACCAGTCACTTAATCCGTCGTGCCGATGAGACCAGCCATCATTGATACCAAGTCTCACATGTTGAGGCGTCAGCTAAAGCATTCATGCGATCAAGACAGCTTCTTCTGCATCAGATCAGCCAACTCATCAAGTAGCTCCACTGTTTCAGCTGGACTGGCAATCCAAGCTGTTGTGCCAACGCTTCGTGCCTTGAAGTCATTGGAGCCGGCACTCAAGAATTGATCGCCAACGTGCAGCGTATTCTCTCCACGGATAGCGCCACCAGTGTCTTTACTTCCGAACCACTGCTGACAAACAGTCACACCCCAGCTCTTATCTCCAATGTCGACAAACACATCGTTGCCGCCGTTGAAAGCACAGAACGGCACACGGCGTGATTGGCTTGCTACTGAAGGCGGGATTGGTGGAGAGTTGGGGCGGTGCTTAGTCGGACGCTCTTCGCTGGAGCCAAGACTGCTGAGCTCGAGAATACGCTGGACAACCAGGACAGTCTCTTCAAGGCTCTCACGGGCGATGCGAGTTCCTGGTTCTTTGGGAATGATTCCAACAGCGCGATCCTTACGCATAATCATGGCCGGCAGGTTCAGGTTGTTGACGCAATCGCGAAGGGCGCCCTCAGCGACATCCAGAAGCCTTGTGATGTCCACATCCGACCACGAGCCCATCTCGGGTGTCAGCCACTGAGTACGTGGGACGGGAGCCAGCTTGTAGGGCGAAGACGGTGAATATTCGAATAGGTAGTTTGCTTCACCTCCCATTATGACAATGTTTTGCTTTTGAATAGGGTTCAGATCAGTCGATTCCGCAATAGCGTCGAGTAATCCGTGGAGACGCTCATAGTAGCGCTCAGCTAAAGTGTACCCAGCAGCTGTAACAATACCGATTTTGATGTTCTTGCGTAGGAGGTCTGTGACTTGTCAGCACGTTATTTGCTAATTGGGGAGTAAACATACCCAGAAGACGAGGGATCACAGGGCTCGTGGGTTCAAGATTAAAACCATCATCATAGAGCGTTACATCACCATCAAAAGTGGCAAGCTGCAGGGAGCCATTTGTTACAGCCATAGACTGAGCTGAGTTGAGAATTTGCCGGACATCGTTAAAGGAAGGAGCAACAAATCTTCGAGATGAGATGTATCTTTTCCTGTCTTGATACTTAAAAGCTGCTTCAAGTGGGAGGCGGGTGAAGAAGGGGCCCGCAGTGGGGATAAGCATTCGTAGCTTGGATGGAAATTTGCTGTCATCTTGCTGACGGATAACTACTTGGAGTTAGAGACGTTTTCTTTGAAGTGAATACAGCATCTTACTGTGGTCATCGATCATGAGTTCAACATCACGCATAATCTCTGCGTAACGACGGTGAGCCTCCTCGGCCATTTGAGTGACGCTGGGTCCATCTCCAAAGACGCCTGTAGGTTGCGAGTAGAGGACAAAGGGGACAGCTAAAAGACCTTTGACCCATTCTGTGCTTTGAGTTAGCTGGACTGAGCACGAAGCGAGGAGTGATCGTGGTGGGACATGTGATGCGGGGACGAAACGGTAAATGATGGGCTGGGAAGCATTCGTAACGGTGTAGTACCCTGTTGGGTAATATTCAGGCAAATGAGGTTCAACCTACCAATAAATTGATCTCTTCTGTGTGTCTTAAGGGCATCTATTTGCCATTGTGAGCTTGTGTAACCATGAGAGTTTGGAGTTTGGAGTTTGGAGTTTGGAGGGCGAGACGGGAGAGGAGATTGAGGTGGGGTTACTTACACTCGACACGGTAACGGGTTGTCATGGTCTAAGGTTGATTGATTATGCGTACAGTTGTTTAACTTTGAGGATATGTTGCTGAAGTAATACTAGAAGTAGAAGTTGTTTGATAAGAAAGAATGAAAGGGAGAGAAGTTGTCGTGTTGGATAAGCTGAGGGGAGACGGTGTGACTTGCCTGACCCAAGTAAGGTAAGTACCTACGATAGAGCTCTTGCCCTGCCGCGAGCGGGACCAGGGACCTCCGAATCCGGGTTAAAAGAGCACGGGAGCCGCCGCAGCGTTGAGCGGGGAACGCCGACCGCTAAGATAATGGGAAATGCCCCAAGCTGTACTGGGCAATTCATCTGATTGGCTCGGGACATTCACTGTACCCCTGGAAATCTCTCTTGCATTACGGCATTAGCATTGGCATTGGCATTTGTGCTTGTGTGGGTGTTCTAGTATCGAAAACCAACATACCCTAGACAGGAGAGGAGTTTCACGATCTTTGACTTTGAATGCTCTAGTCCATCACTGAGTTGAGCTAAGGACTGCCCTGATTATTGGCAGTGAAGCTTGAGTATACGTGTACTCCCGCAGCCACTAAACAGTGAGTTAGTGCGACTGCCTGACGTGAGACCTGAGTCCGCTGTACAAACCACCAAGCCATTGTCTGTTGAGCACACAATTTAAACCAGCACCAATGCCTATCGGTATTCATGGCCATTTATTTGCTTTCCATTTGTTAGTTAGAAAGAAAGCTAAGCTTCAATACTTCATCATGACCTCATTGCAGATCTTTACAGAAAGACAAAGCTAAATCACAGCTTTCCCTCCTTCTTCAGGTGGCTAGCTGAAGCCACCACGTAACTAATGCATGTCATGTCTTACAACTACCGTCAATACACGGCACAAAAACCTGCTCAAGCGTGTCCAGACGATCTGAGATGCGGTGAAACACGATAGATGGCGAAGCAACTGATACACATAAAGGAAGATCTGCTCAATCAAAATAAACATACTTTCCAGTCTTTAATCTCATCTTGTTTGGTGATATCTTAAACTCCACAAAGAAGCTCACAGCAGCGCTTAATACTAATCAAGGCACTCTTTTCAAACCAGGATAATAGTCTGAGAATATGAGGGCCCCTGCGATTAAATTCCGTGGAGACACGAAGCCAAAACTTGGAAGTCCTCTCCCTCCAGGGGATAAACATGTAAACACCACTCTCAAATATCTCCCAAGCTCTATACACTGACAAAATCTCAAGGCCGTCAGTGTGTACATCCCAACATGGAAAGACACAGTAGCTTGGGCTAGACGGGACCCGGAACTAATAGCACAGCTAAAGACCGGTTATCCTCGATTCCTTGTCCCTCTTGTTGTCGACCAGCTCGCCGAACGATTGCTCGAATGGGCTTCTTCCAATAGAAACCCAAATACGCTTACATCCGAGCTGAGCATTTTATTATCGACAACCGGACGAGCAGCGTTGCTGTTGCCAGCAGGTCATCATGCAAGAATGGGCCAGACCTATCTCGACGCCCAGAACAAAGGAGCGGCATTTGTGTTACGAGCTGACTTCAACAACGGGATACATGTTATGGAAAACTCAGAGAAGACGTGCACCCTGAACGAAATCTACGCAGTCGTATACCCAAAGGAACTCACTAAAGAAGCAAAGGCATTCTGGCAACATACAGGCTTCGGCGTTTCAAGCCGAAGAGCCACATATTGGTTGGAAAATGCTCCTTTCCTGAACCAAGGCAGCGGGTCATTGGTGACCGATCTTCCTAATCAAGAGGCTGAAGATGCCAAGTTTGTGGTTCAACAACGGATCGCAGATTTGCTCAGCACCGAGATCAACAGCTTGGACGTGAATGATGTCTTCTTATACCCGAGTGGCATGTCTGCTATCGCCCATACTGCGGACACCGTTCGATATTTCACTACAACTACAAAAAGAACTGTGGCAATATTTGGGTAAACAAATCTCAAACTGGCAACCATGACTATACTGATGACGATACTAGATTCCTCTACGTCGATACCTTCAAAGTCCTCAGCAAGATCTACGGCTTCGACTGTAAGCTCTATGGTGCTACACCGTCCGACTTGGAGGAGCTCGAGGCTGATCTAGCCAACGGACTACAGCTGAGCGCACTCTTCACCGAATTCCCAGGCAATCCACTTCTGGGCTCTGTAGACTTGGAGCGATTGCACACACTCGCAGTCGAACATGAGTTCTTATTCGTGGTAGACGACACAGTAGCAACATCAGTAAATGTTGAACTGATATCTTACTGCGACGTTGTCTGCACGAGTTTGACAAAGATGTTCAGCGGCAGCTGCAACGTAATGGGCGGAAGCATAGCACTTAACCCACAATCGAGGCTCTTTTTGACTATGAAAGATCTTTTGAAAGAGGGATTCACTGACACACACTTCCCCTTGGACGCTATTGTGATGGAGAAGAATAGTGCCGATTTTGAAGAACGAGTCATCACAGCAAGTCAAAACGCAGAACGTGCAGCAGAGACACTTCGAAGTCATGCCTCAGTTGACCAAGTCTACTACCCCAAGGGCAACCCTACGCAGGATATCTACGAGAAATACAAACGACCAGGAGAAGGATATGGGTACCTACTCTCCATCCGGTTCAAGACTCCAGAAGCTGCGATAGCGTTCCATGATGCTTTGGACGTGGCCAAGGGCCCAAGCCTGGGAACTAACTTCACTCTGTGTTGTGCGTATACACTATTCGCACATTATTCCGAGCTTGAGTGGGCGGCCAAGTTCGGTGTAGTTGAGCATCTGGTCCGGATTAGTGTTGGCATTGAGAGCCAAGAGTGTCTAGACATCCTTGTCAGGACAGCATTAGACGCTGCTGCACAGACGGGCAGAGATAATAAGGGACATGGGCATATCAACGGAAAGCTATGATGAAGCCAACATAAAATCTGTGCTTGAATAGGGTCCTTAAAACATCATTTTCTTGAGAGCATGATCTGCTTAAACATGCTTGGCAATTATCCAAGCATACCAATTTACTGTAGTTCGTCGTAGCAAGAAGCGAGATAACAACACCAGCCAGAATCCGGAACTGTATCGATTTTATTTGATTTGCTTTTGAACTATTTCGTTGGGAATTGGCTTTCGTCTCGTTGGCCCCTGGACAACTTCCCATCTCAACTCACTCTCGAACTCCTTGTCTCCTGCTTGGGGCATCTTCATCCTCTTCGTCACTGTCGTGTCTTTCTCATTTCCCATCAGTGAACGCCTCATTGCCTTTCGAAAAACTCTCTTGCCAATGGCTTCTCGATCCAGTTTCCCACTATACCAATCATACCCACGGCACTCTTTTGAAGGGCCCTTCAGCAGATGGCTTCATCGTTGTTTGCACGTTCTAAATTCTCTCTCTTTTAATGGGCTCAACACTTCTCTTGGTCTCCGGGGAATCTTTACTCCTGCCCTAACGTGAAAGAGGAAGGGGATATAACAAAAGGGGTAGGAACAACTTCAATAACTTATTTTCTCTGCCAACCATCCATACTAGCGTATTAACTAGCACCACCGTTGGCTGCGCCGAGGTTGGCAGCCATAGCAGCGGCTTGTTGTTGGGCCAGAATCTGGGCTTGCTGGGCTTGTTGAGCTTGCTGCACGGCAATCTCGTCAGCCTTGACCATCACCGACTGAATCACATTTTGGTCATCAGCTGTGAGGTGTCCAGCAAGGCTGCTGTAGAACTGGGGCTGCTCTTGTTGCATTTCTACCAAAGTCAGTAATATTCAACAATATGCACCAAGTTGACTTACTCATCAAAGTATTACGGAAGAGCTGATAAGGTTCAATCTTGTCAAGTGGTGACTCGAGCAGGACGGAGTCCTCGCCCATGTCGTCCTCCTCAACATCATCGATTGCACGGCTGAACTTCTGGGCCTGAGATTTTGTAAGCAATAAATACCAATCCAGATGTGCTGTTTCACTTACTTCTTCATTGAGGAAGTTGAGGTAAGCAGTGCTTTCATCCTTGGACTCGTTGGTCTCGTCGGCCTCTTCCTCCTCATCGACGTTCCAGTTGGCCTCATCATCATCCCACTCATCTTCCTCACCGTAATCATAGGATGACTCCAGGTGGAAATCATCGCGGAGAGCCTCATCCCGGTCTGTGACTTATCAGTTTCGACTCCTTGATACACGTGTGGATTGGCAATAACTTACTCTTCTGGGCAGCGGGAAGGGTACGGAACAGCTCGGTGATACCCTGCAGCAATCTGGGCCAGCCAACTGACACACTGGAAGGGACATGCTCGTGGCTAAGGCTAAGGAGAGCAGAGATAGCGACGATGCATAGCTTCTTGTCGTGAACACGGGTGAAAGATGTCATGCTGCCGAACCAAAGGCTGAAGAAGCGGTTTGTCCAGCCCTTGTTCTCAAGAACCTGGAGTGTAAGGAGGGGGTTGTAGTGGATCGAGTTGATCACCATCTCCATGAGGTGAATGCGGTAGCTCTTGACCTTCACATCTTGGTTGCCAAGGATACCCATGGCAATGTTGATGAAACCCTCAACGCAGCTGTCAATTTGTCCCTTCAGGCTGAGCATCATAGCCTCGGCTAGCTTGCAGGCACATATCCTCTCAACTCCACCCTGGATGCTATCCGTGAACATATCAGCTACCATAGAATAAAGAGCCTGAGTGTACTCGGGCTTCTGGGCAAGCTGAGGAGCACCAAACTGAACAAAGTTATCCAGAGCAGGCAGCATATCTTCCAGGTAGTACTCAGCACCAGCCTTGAACGTAGTATGGATCAACTCGAAGGCTTGCCACATAGTGGGTGAGATGGACTTGGCGGCAAACGTGCAGCTATCGATGATCTCGAAGACCTCGTTATAAAGATCATAAAGCTTGTTCTCCAGTGTCACCTTGATGACTGGCATAAGAACAGCCTCGATATGAAGCAGAACGTCGGGGGTGCTCTCGAGGGTGAGGATCAGAGTACCAATGGTCTGCAAAACTCCGAGAGCGGTGATGCTCTTATCATCGTACTCGTTGTAGGGCTCGCCATCGTCACCGACCTTGCTCTCCTTCTCGAGGAGCTCTCGAATGATTCTCATATATGTGTCTCGCAACTGTTCGCTCAGAGCTACAGCGAAGGGCGTAAGCTCGGTGGCGAAGACCTCAACGAAATCCTCCATAACGTTGGCAAGCGCGTCGATATCGGCCTCGTTGGCGAGCTTGAGAAGCTGCTGCATGATCGTGGGGATGTTCTGTTGCATGCTTGTTCGAATAACATCATGACGGATGAGAGGTTGGAGGGCAAGGGCTGCTGTAACACGAACAGGAAGAGCAGGGTCGGCCATACAGTCGAGAATGTGTCGGTATATAGTAAGGAGGTTGTTAGGGTCGTTGAAATTAAGCTGCTCAAACTTCTCGATAGTATCGCAAGCACGAGCGCGGAGGTAGCCCTGGGGGCTGGTGAAGTCGGGGAAGACATAACGAACGAGGAAGTATTCGACCTGGTCCGCGATAGGGCTCTTTTTGCCCAGAATAACAGGAGCCAGGGTAGCGATCATGCGCAGAGCACCCTCCTTGGCAATATGGTTCTTGTTCTCATCGGCAGCCTGCTCGTACTCGGTAACAACAGCATTAACAAACGTAAGAATCTCGAAAGTCTCCTTGCGGCGGTTTTTGGTGAGGTTGACAAGGAAGTTCGTGGCAGCGACGTCAGGGGCAGACGCCTCCTCGAAGTAGTTGAGCTTTCGGTGAAGGTACTCGTCGGGCTCGTCCTCGAACTGTTCAATGTCCTCCTCGGTGAGGCAGAGGACAGGGAAGACGAAATGAGTAACGAGGTTGGTAAGATGAGGCTTAAGATGTGTCCACATCTCCTTGGGTCGTACCGACTCGTCGAGGAAGACCAGAGTGTAAGAAAGACAAGGTCGGCTGAGCCAAGAGGTTTTGGCGACCCATTTCTCGATTTCCTGGAGGTAGTGCTTGAGGATTTCGGGGGCGATGTTCGCGGTGAAGTCCTTGGCGAAAGCAAGTGCTTCTTCGCCCTTACCAGGACTGGCAGGGTTACCGTGTCTAAAAAACAAATGTTAGTAAAGTCACCGATATCGAGCAAGTGTAGACAATCGTACCGAATAAAGAGTCGGTTCAGGTTGAAGAAAGCCCACTTCTTGGCCTTCCACCAGTGATGCTTCTCGCGTTCGTGCTGGTCGCCCTGCATGGCGTTGGCGGGGCAGGTCTTGGAGACGGTGTGTAGGAAAACGGTGCACCAAGCAATGTTGACATCACGCTGTCGCAGCGAAGGGGAAAGCTCCAACTACAAACAAGGTCAATACAAGGTCCCACAACGATATAAATGGTATCAGAAATGTCCGTACCCATGTCGCATGCTTATAGGCCTTCAAAGCCAGGTGAAGCATCTCACCCGCCTCATCGCTCTCCTGGTTCACGAGTTCGTTGCAGATAGCCAGGAGGCGAGGGAAGCTGGCCTCAACAATCTGGTCGAAGTGTTGTCGGTCATCGCTATCGGTGGCCTTGTAGCGGAAGGCACGGCAGATGGCAAGCAGACACTGCAAGCCAGCGAGGACGGAGCCAGGGTTATTCGTGTTCAGAAGCTCGAGGGTGAAATCCATGAACTTTGGCCAGCGGGCTGGGAAGTCATACTGAAGGATTCGTTGGAGGACGGGGATGAGCTGCTGGCGGACAAGGCCTTCGGAAGCAGCAAGAATCGGCAGAAGGCGGTCTCGTACACGAGCCTTCTCATCTTCAGGGATTGTGGCGGCGGGGGGTTCGGTAGAGTACCCCTCGCTATACCATGATCGATTGACACGGTTCTTTACGTAGATAACGGCTGGAGGAGAATAATGTCAGGGCTGGACTGATGAAGCAAGCGCACAAAGGGTGGATAGAGGGGCACCCGGGTTGGATAAACATACTCGACAGACGAACGCTTGACTCCTGTTCAGCTTGCAGGATGTTGAGCAGACATTCGAGGAATCCGGGCTGTTCTTCGATCTATATGGCGAACCGGTGTGGATTAGCATACTGGCGCTTTAGGAATTCGTATTGGCGCAAGGGACAGGCAGTTGCACAACGAAGTGCAGGCTATGCAGAGAAAGTTCAGATCGGCAAGGAAGGTAGAAGCCAATCATCGCATCCCAATAGCAAAGCAGAGGGCTGACCGTGACCTTTCACGATGCTCAAGCACAAGAACCTTCCCTCGACACAAGACGCAAATGCAAGACGCACCTGTTTCAACTGAAGCTCAGCACGCCTTCGGCTGTCTGCATCAGGGTCCAAGCTAGTGGCGAGCAAGGACCTCACGGCGGCGGGATCCATGGTGAAGGGTGGATATGGAGAGAAATCGACGTCGAGGCCGAAGACGATGGAGGTGTGAGGTTGGAAGAAAGGCGGACGAAAGAGGCGGAATCAGGATCTGTCAGGTCTGGATAAGGATGGCGGCGGATGGCGGGGCATTTAGAGACGACCCAAAAAGCACCCAAAGAAAAGCACAAGTCCAGCTAGTCCACAGTTCTAAAGGCCACGAGCCACGGTGTGAAGCAGAGGCAAAGGCAGTATCAAGTCGAGGTTCCGAGTGTCTCGTCTTGAAAATGCGCAGTGACTCTTGTTTATCAGGATTTTTTCACCCTGCTTTCCTTTGTAGGAAGTGAAATATTAGGTCCCGATGGACGATGCCAGAGGCCCAAATAGCTGTAGTCGGTTGAAAGTACCACCAGGGCCGTGTGTGCGAGTGTCCAGGGGGGGCAATTTGGGGTTCTGATTGGGGCCGAATAGGGCTCCAGCTTCGGCGGGTTTGTGTGTCGCTCGGCGGCGGAAGATGGAGACGGAGTCGGGACGGAGTCGATTGAACTGGAGGAGCGAAAAAAAACACACGCACACTTTTTTTGGTTACGAGTGGATCCTTTTAGTTTTTTTTTTCTTCTCCCGGGAATGATGAAAGTGAAGATGTTCAAATTAGATCTGAAGTATCAAATAAAGAGAGAGATTCCTTAGTTGTTTATTCAATATTAAGCTGAAGATGATTGTTTACATGGAGGCTTGTGATTTGTCAACCTTCGCAAGTACCTTCTCGTGGAAAGCAAACACAAAAGGCAGGCACATCAATGGCTGACGACATCACAGCTTAGGAAGTCACGATGTCCAAAGCCAATCAATGTCCAGTCCAGCTTTACCAACCAAGAGGCCAAGGCAGGAGCAAATTGGGGCAGTTACCTAACTTATCTATGCAAGGGTTCCTACGTTTCCTAACAACCTTGGCCTCACTTGCCTGAAGAGCCAGGTATATCAATTACCAAACCCTGGTATAAGATCAAGATAGAGAACTGTCTCTTATAAATCTCTTCAACTAATATCACGAGTCAAGCAATGGGTTACTTCTCTTATTCATGGGAACAAGTCTCGAACCAAAACAATTCAGTTTGTGAGCCAATCAAACGGGTACATGGCGACACACCAAATCTTGGCGTCTAGATCAAGTACCGTCAGCACTGCACGAGTCTGCCACGAGCTACGGGCGAGGTCACCCATGGCAAAATGGGCGATCACTTTTAGGGTCTGATCTCATTTTAACTGCAAGCTAGAAACGCCTTTCCCCAGAGGACAACGCCCAGACAACCACAAGGGCCCTGAATCGATCCCCTGAATTATTGAGTACTAGCGCTTGGTAGCATTTGATGCCACTGATATTTCCAAATTATATCAGAAAGAACATACTTGACTGTAACCATTTTCACATGGTACCATACAGTAATCATCGGCTGAAGAAACTGTCGGTCACTCGACCGAAGGGAGAAGATAACCAATGGAGACAAACAGCCAGAACAGCCAAAACAAAATAAATCGAGAAAAAAACCAGTCAAATCGCAGGGTCCAACACCATAAGGCTTTAGTGCCCCGCCAATTTCTCTCTCACCGCTTTTGGCTTAGATGAAGAGATTCCAAATTGTTGGTTGCTCCAAACAAATCACGAAACGTGACAATCGTTATTGTTTATTCAAAGCAAAGAGGTTTCCGTGCATGAACAAACCGCAGTTCAATTCTGTGAGAATCTGCATTATTACGGAGGCTTACTTGGGAGTTTTTGAGATGGTGATTGCAAAAGAGAAATTCGGTGGACAATCGTGAGGCATTGGAATTGACTGCATTAGCCTGAATCAGGAAAGTGTCACGCTTCAAGCTCGCTGTTATAGAAGCGCATCAACTCCGCTACACTCATGCTAGCCACCTCTACAAATTACCTATCTATTGGCGTAACCAGTAGCTGGAAATGGAACCATGGGAGTCAAACACCAAACTTGAACTATTAGAAGTTTAGCGGTGGCCAGGCTCGTCTCTGAGAAGCGAGTTTGATGTTTATTATTGCCAAAAATCTTATAATGTACGTACACGATAAGCATCATATATCTCCTAATACATAGACTTGCAAGGAAGCGCGACGTCCTCTCGCTCTCGTATGGAAGCAGCAAATGGTTGCAGACATCCAAGCCATATGCTTGAATGTTTAATGACATTGTTTTCTGGTAAACAATGAGCCACTAATTGTGGTCATTGATGTTGCAGAGAAACAATAACACAATCATGCGGCGGGGTATTGACAAGGAGCTGTGCTTTATACCCAGGCAGGCGTTTCCCAATAAAACCGGGATTTTGCCAAAGGTTGGCAGAAATAGACAGACAGCCACAACCCGAACCTGAGTGCTGAGCGACCAGATTCTTATGTCAACCACCACTGAGAGCTTAGGTGGAATCCCTATTCTTTTTGGTACCCACCTGCCAAATATTATGCATGGCTTGAGAGGCACCACCATGAGTTGAATCCTTTGGCCATGGCCCGTTTCTCCACCTTCTTCTTTCTGTTGTCATCGTTGTCGTTATCGTCGTATGTATAAACTGTCATGGAGGGATATTTAATACAAAGACTGCGTTTGCATGTATTCAACAACCTGTTGATGGCATACTCGAAACTTCCTCGACCGTTCGAGTTCGTGTTATGCAAGGGCCCTTGGGCTTCTATAGTGACCGTGCAAACCTTTTGATAATCTCCTCTCTTCTCTACGATTTAACCAAATTTCATAGATTATAGTAAATTCAATTACTTAAAATCAATTACATAGTTTCATTTCAAGTCCTCAATTATATCTCTCTGTTATTATGATTAGACTAGTAGTGTCAGAGGACAACTTAATATATCCCGAGCTGTCACATTATCGAAACTTTTGCACGAAATGGTATACCGACCACGGATCGCAATAGCTGCATATATACGGAGTACGCGAGTATGATATGATACCGGTTACCACAATGATGGTGTTTTTAGGAGCAGGAAGATCTTTCAAGAATGTGAGCCTGCTTGGTTGATGGTGATGCATTTGGTGTTTCTAACTGCGAATGCTTCGCAATGGGTGCTGCCGTCACTTCATACCGTTACTCCTCGCAAGCTGTCACAAATGGCGATGCAAGTACTTTATTCCAATTTAGAATACACAACCAATTATTACGGTCTCCTTCCGCAGAATGAGTAGAAACGGTAGTTTGTTCTGTTCAACTCTTCGCGGATGTTCGGGCCCAAATAAACAAGAGAGGCATATATAAAATCACAAGAGCCGGCCATTGAGGAGGTTACAGATTCTTGACCTTTTACATCTCTTTCAAACATCATTCCGTTATTGGAAGTCATGTCTCAAAGACCCAAACAAGTGGCCTACAGGACCGCATTCAAACATGCGGTGCAACCTCATCTAGGCCATTTGTTTGTGTTGCTGATGGTGCCAGCGAGTGAGTGTCTTTGTGGTGGGATTTGCGTTCGATAGCGCATGATATTAGACATGGGTTCTGTCTGATCTCAACCAAGGGTCTCTCTCTTAGGCTGCCAATCCTCAATATGAGGCTGGCTGAGACATCAGTACAATAGTGTCAGCTGTTACCTCAGTGGCTGGACATCTTACGAGCTGGAGATGAACGGTGAGACGTGAGGGTAGGTTCTGTTTAAGCCGTCCAATGGTTCCTTCTCAATTATAAATAGGCATCCACGGATACTCGCAAGGTCTTCTTTCTTATTTATTTGCGTCTTTTCTCAATTCTTAAGCATTACTTTGGTGCAAATTCTTTGTTCGGTTAAGATGGCCTCACTTTCAGAATCACCCGCTAAAGGGACATATGTCCCTTCAGGGCCAGATGATATAAGAGGCCCCTGCCCACTTATAAATTCTCTTGCAAATCACGGTTATCTCCCCCGCAATGGCCGAAACGTTCGTGTCGAGGAAGTCCTCGCAGGCCTGGACACAGTCGGACTCTCCAAGCCTCTTGCTGCAGCCTTTGCCAACCCCATCTTCCAGGAGCGCGCACCCTCAAAATTCCACAATGACCCCGTTCCAAAGAGATCACTAGTACAGAACTTATGGAGTTCATTCAGTGATCCATGGTCCGTCCTTGGGCGATTCGGCATGCGCAAGCCGGGTCAGTTAGATTCCGAGGGGCGCAGGGTCATAAACTTGGATCAGCTTGGTCTTCCCAACACAGTAGAGCACGACATATCTCTTACTCGTCTGGATCATCAGCAAGGTGATAATATCACTCTGCAACAAGATCTTGTCGAAGATCTCTTGGCCAGTTCCAAAGATGGGAAGGTAATCACGGCCAATGACTTGGCAGAGTTTCGCAAGAAACGCATCGCCAGGCAGAAAGCAGATAACCCAAGCCTTCAATATGGAGCCTTTGAGCATGACCTTGCCTGCGCTGAGATTGCACTTATACTTAACGTTATCGGAACTGGTGAAAGTGTGTCGTGCAGTTATGCCAAAGCTTTCCTGCAAGAGGAGAGGCTGCCCATTGAAGAGGGTTGGAAGAAGGGCGGTTTTGGCATAGTCGAATTGATCACCAAAAGGAATAATATGAGGAAGTTGATTGGCTTGGAATTCTGAGCCAGGACAAGTGGCTCTTATGCCGGTTCCAAATCGTGTTGTTGCTGGTTTGACTGTTGTTGATTGTTTGTTAGTCGAAGATGAAAAGAATGAATGGAGTACTTGTTCGGATTCTACACTTTCAGAATGCTCATATCTCAACTTCACATGCACCTTTTTCAAGATCTTTGCCCGAAGTTGTTCATGGCCAGGCTCGTACCAGACTTGCTCTTATGTCCCAGTGCCTCCTTCTTTGGGGCACCTCACGAATACGGGGGATTGCTGGATCACGCGTAGATCGTGACGGGAACTGCAGTCACACCGACCATAGTTCTTTCCTGCGAGATGCAGTCGGCCTTGACATTAAAAGGCAGCCGCATAAGGAAGCCACGGCATAAGCCCATATCCCAACACCTTCCCTGTGCGACATTACTCTGTAACCGCCCCTTATCCTCTCCTTTCTTCTCTTCTCTTCTCCCCCCTTCTCTCAATAATCTTTTTCTCTTGCTCTCCGCTCTCTACTGTCCTTTGACGTCCAATGCCCAATTGCCAGTTTGTCAAGTTATTAATGTTCGGGTCTACAAGTAGCTACAGTCAGACGTGACGATTGGCACCAACACAAATTGATTCAAACACTTCGCTACCACCGTACGCCGCACCAACGGGATATGACATGAAATGACCCTCCAGCTCGACATCATCTGACGTGCCAACAAACAACTCGACAACTCCAAAAGTTTATGTTTGTGTTTGAGCTCACGCAGCCACCCGACTCGACTCGACCTACGATATCGACTCTAGCCCCATGCTTATAGAAAGACAGTGCAGCTACAACGAACAACGTCAAGCACCGTAGAGCGGTAAATTTGCTATCCAAGGCTGCTAGTCGTGTTCAGCCTCCTTTCATGTGGTTATACTTGCACGCCCATCTTGGAATCTGCCAACACAGGTGCTTCTGACACCCATGTAAAGTGCAAACCTTGCTCAATTTTCATCCATTCATTGCTGAGGGAACAATAGACAACCGTCGTGTGTTTCCAAGGCCAAACGCCACTCTTGGTAGTGTACTGCAGTCACATCGGCGTCAACACCATAAACAGACAACTCTGCATTATCACAGCTACTCACTCTGGCCCAGTCTACGGACACCCGCATGTTTCGAAACTCGGACTACATATTCCTACAGCACTTCCTATGATACGAGACGCACGGCTTCGTACAGCACATCGAATCATGTCAACATTGACAAGCTCAGCTGTCTTTAGTACTGCCATATCCAGTGGCTCGGTTCCCTGTTTTGCCTTGTAGGTCAACCTTTGAGTATATGATGGTATGATACCCCGCTGCCTGTCTCAATAAGTAAGCTATTTTCAGACTTCCGCAGTTCGAAAACAACTTCCAAACTTCGCCTTCAAGTCTCTCAACCGTCACCTTCACCAACATGATCTTGCCAATCGACTTGCAGTCAGCTCGGGTTTTCAATGGTGATGATGCCCCTGTAACCTCTACCGAAATGTCTGAACCACCACGTTATCAAGTCTTTCACATTGAACATTCACCTGGCTCTCATAAACTCTTTATCCCAACCAGCCCCCCTCGACCAGCTGGTTATATCTACCATGTAACGCATTTGTCGTTCCCAGACCATCCACAGCCCATGTTGCCTCTTGTATGCGATATCCTCAGTTCTCCACACAACATAGGCGACATTCACGATACTAAGTTCGTTGGCTCAATCGCATCGCAGGAGCTCGATCATGTACGCACTATGATTAAGGACTATCCGAGGCCATTCGACCCTCAAGCGTCCACTCCCCGTGCAGGTGAACCAAGCCGCTGTGAGCTATGGGTTCGCGCTGTTATCGATATGCTTCTTGAAGATGGCACTCTCGAGCCGCCTCCACCTGAGCCTACCAATAGAGGTGGTCACCAACTACCCAGGCACCACCACACCGCCCACTGTATTCACCAGCGACTTCATTCCCATCATCCCTACCGGCGACGAAGCAGTCAGTCAGTGAGCCGAAATCCTTGAGTGTCGTCATATCAATTAGACTGTTGTCAATGGCTGAAAGCGATAGTGGGAAATGAGAAGGCTCGAGAGAATATGGAGGTCTAAGATGTTGTTTCGTTTCAAACAGGTCTACATTTTATCCATCCATGTTAATTAAGTCATTTGAATCAATATGTGGTCAACTCTTGTATTCCAATCAACAGACTTTTGCAATGATAGTACTTCGTAACATTCAATTCATCCAAACATTCCACTCCAAGTAGAAGAAGACCCCTTAAACTCCCTGTATCCCTAGCAAACCGCAGCCAAGACATGAAAATATAGCAGAAAAGACAGGGAAATAGATAACAGAGCGGCCAGAGAAGTATGTCCACGGATCCAAGTTCGGAGAAAAACAGAAGAGAAAAATAAATGAAGCCAACACGTCTAAAGCCCCGCGCTCCCTGCGCCATCCATGCCGCCAATTTAATGTTCCCACATAGCCAGATATACAAGTATTCGTTATGCGCATCCACAACGTCTGGTCCTCAAGTGTCATCCGATCCGGTAACGTGGCATACAGCATGATGCCTTTGATCACGGCAGGCTTGCTCGCATATAGGAAATGTCGTCCAGATAGTTGATCCAGTGACTTATATAGTAGCTCCGGGAAAGACAGTTCCATGTGCCGGGATCGATCAGAATCGTCGAATTGTCACAATTGTCAAGTGGCCAGCAACCTGTAGCAAGGGTCCAGATGTGGAGAGGTTGACATCCTCAAAGAAAATCCAAGTACGTCGAGTCCGTGATGCAAACAGGAATGAGTTCTGAAGAATCCAACGCAACAAGCGACTTATGCCGCAGACAGTAGTGTAGCAAGTTGCGATCCAGTGACGTCAAGCAAGAACGAATCCAGGTTGGTTGCCATTGAATCACCTTGGTTGCATGTTACCTTGACTCTTTTGCATGGGTATGCTCTTCATACTTGTTTTGTTTGTCCAAAGCAACTCAGTGCGGACGCATGAGTGCTATTGTCGTCAGTGACGAACATGAGCAAAACCTCGGTTGAGGTGAGTTGTCCAAAGCAAAGTGTCCAAAACATTTTTTTTTTGCTTGAGGTAGAGATCCAGACAAAAGCATAAATCCTTATGGGATAGGTCCATTCCTTGGTCAAGGGAAGTAAGCGCCAGGTGGTTGATAGCAAGCAAGTCCAGGTATGTCCAGAAAGGTCCAGTAGAAGAATTTTGTCCAAGGAGTTCAGATGTGCACCTAGCTGCTTGAGTAAAGTCTGCCGAGTCAGTGTCTTTGCGATTCATATCAAGACAAAAATGATCCATGGAAAATCCATCAATGGAAGGAGACGTGAGAATGAGGCGAGGGGAAGCAAAAAATCCTTTGAAAGGGTTGGCTAATATATACAAGCTCGTTCGAACTCACCTTGCTGTCCGGGTGCCGGCCTCTGCCAATTATTATTTCAATAAACACCGCGTCTCGACGATGGGTCACATCGAAGAATCCGGGAGCCAAAGACATTGGATGAAAAGCGCAAGAACCAGTCAGATCCAGGAACGGAAAACATAATACTCCCCTGAGGGCGGATCCGGACAGCAAGGCCATGACAGTGAGATACCACCCCTAGTCCACCTGGTAAGGGATGGCTCCCTTTCCTTTTCCAACCCAGCGCCGTGTCCAGTGTAAAACGTATGCAGCATGATCTCATCCATATGGCAAATAATAATGCGTAGTCGGCGAGGTCGTTAATCCAGGCAAGGCTCATCCTCAATGCAAAGTCGTGACAAAAAGAGTAAAGAAAAAAGACACCAAGGGTATGCGTCTCAACAAGTCCAGTTCGTGTATCCAGGGCATCATCGGCAGCAATAACGGTTGGCATGTCCAAGGGTATTATCGACTCCAGAGGAAATCCAGAAAGACGGATAGAGTACCTTTCCAGTAGGAAACTCCTGTATGAGATGCAGACTTGCAACTCGGCGATGGCACCAGCCAGAGAAAAGAAACCTGGAACCTCTGAAGGGGGGTTATATCCGGAAGAAATAGAAAAGAGGACGAAAGAGTCGATCCAAGGAAAAAATAAGCCGTACTCCATGTAATCCGGTCATTATGCAGAAATCATCACACTCGCTAGAACGTCGGGCGTTCCGTCAAGCTCGGGAAAAGGAAGGGCACAAAAATCCGGCTTCGGGCATCCGGAAGCACGCCTTTTACCGGCGGCTGCCTCGGTGGTGTCGGTCGGTACTGTGCCTGTCGCTCTCTCGCTCACTACGTCGGCTGCTAGAGGTACCACTGGGATTTGTTTGAGTATTTGTTGGTGTCGCTGAAGCGCGAGTACGGGGGGTCTCTTCATACTGTGGGGCCTGGGTATATCCTTGTGCTGGTTGGCCTGCTAAAGCTTGGGCGTCAGTACACTATCCTTCTGGGAGCTGCCCGATGGGTATTGCCTCCGCTATACGCACCACGACCGAAAAAAGGATCCTGGGGCTGCATTGCGTAGCCCGCAGGAGGAGCCTGACCTGAGTATTGTGGGTAAGCAGTAGCAGCATAGCCGCTTTGCGTAGGGCCCGCAGTGGCATAAGCAGCCTGTTGAGCAGCAGCTGAGGTGCCCATCTGGTTAGTATAGGCCTCATATCCTCTGGGGCGTTGGTTTGTTCCGACGTCCACGTAAGGGCTCTGACCACCCGAGTAGGCTGTGTTCATGACAGTGGCCGATGGAGTAGAGCTGAACCTAGCATCCGCGGGAGGGGGAGATTGCTGAGCTTGAGCATAGCCGGCGAACGCACCACTACTTGAGGCGCCGTAAGACTGGCTGTATGAACCGGCGGCACCAGTGTAACCGGGAGCACCTGTTCCTGGGTACCTAGGCCCGGCGTCAAAGGCTGAGTCACGAGCGTAGGGATCGGTCTGGTAAGGGCCCTCGGTAGGACCGTGATGCTGACGAGACTGGTGCGTCTCCGAGTAGCGGTATTGCACTACAGGTGAGTTAGATGAGTGTCTCGGCGGCACGCCAACGTTTCTCGAGGCAATAGTACCTCCGGAGGTATTGCGCGAGGTCTGAGCACGCCTCTCACTGTCCCATCGCGCAGAGTCTGCTTTTAGATCCTCAATCATAGCCTGGTGGTTCATGGTCAGTTTATGCATGGAGAATAGCAACGAGCAGGCGAGACTCACAGTTGTTAGGTTCCTGTAGGCAGTGATGTAGTAGCCTTGCACGGCTTGGCCTGTCTGTGGGTTCTGTTGTGGTGAAAAATGTGAGCTATTTTGTGTCCATCACCATGGTGGGGTTCAGCAATGTCGCCGGCGTACCTCGTAGTGGCCGGGACGCACGAGGGCATCGTTGCCCAAGTAGCGACAGATATCGGCAGAGATGACTTCACGGTCGATGCCATCACGGGGGACGAAGTATTCGTTTTGTCGGCCTGTACCGGCAGCGGTTGCGGGAGTGTTTCGGGATGCTCTCGACATGTTGATGTGTGGGGAGGATATGACCGGCGAAGAGGTTTGGTGGGAAGAAGAAGGAGAGGAGATGGAAGAGAAGGTCGACAGAAGAGCGGGAGAAGAGGAGATAGAGCCGGAAACGGGGGAAGAGGGAGACGACGTGGAGAAAGCTGAGAGGGTAGAGTAGGCAGAAAAAGAAGATGCAGGAGGGTGAGGATGAGGAGGAAGAAAAGGCGAATAGCGGTGGTGGGCGGTGGGCGTGTCCTGTGGGTCTATAAAATCTATTGGCTGTGGTGGTGGTAGTGCTAGGCGCTGACGAGGGGCTTTTCCACTGGCAGAGTGACTTGCAGGAGACCGAGAGGCCAGCAGACGTCTATTGGTACTAGCACTGGTACTTGAGCTCGAGCTCAGGTTGGAATTGGACCGGCAGTGGGACAAATTCTGCTGACGGCGAGACGTAGTTGGTTGGAAACGTCGTCTCGGCGGTGGCCTTGGTGGAGTTGCAGGAGGAGGCAGAGGAGGAGGAGGAGCCAGTACAAAGGCAGATGTTGCTGGTGCTGATGCTGGGGGTGTTGGAAAGGAAGGGGAAAAAGGTGGTGGTGGCGAAGAAGACGCAGGAGGTTGGTATTGGTGATGCTGCTGATGCTGCTGATAGCCAAAGCCGAGAGGTTGAGGCTGCTGATGTGTTAATAATGATGGGTCTTGGTCCCAAAAACCCTGAAACTGTTGGGCGTCGTGATGTTTGTGGTGGAGCTGGCTCTGGTTTTGCAGAGGGCCAAGACAGTATAAGCTGGGGTCTCCCGGCTGTTCGAGGCGAGACGGAGATGATGCTAATATTTCGTCTATTGACGAGCATTTTCCCGCTTCAGGTTGGGCTCTCGCTGTGAACCTGATGGCTGCTTCTTGTCTGGGACTATCCGTGACGGACGCTTGTCTCCCACCTTGACCGAGCCCAACACCAGTTGACGGGATCTGCGACTGGCGCTGCTGGCCTCGTGCGTGGGTGCCCTGATTCTGATCCTGATCCTGGCTAGCCTGGTCCTTGTCTGCTCCGTGCTGCGAACAACCCTGGATCCAGTGGCGACCTATTCTGGTGGACCGTTGGACCGCCTTGTTACCGAAACCAGAAGCGGTTGGCGCGTTCGGGGCTTGCAGAACTTGTTGCGCGTGCCCTACGGCGCCCTCTCTACCTTGTCCTTTTAGGTCCTGGGTCTGGCTTTGGCTTTGACTTTGGCTTTGGCTTTGGGCTTTGGCGGTGACTGACGACACTTGGGCATCACGAGAGGTTGGGCAAAATGCTTTGATTGTCGGAGAACCTCTGGACTTCTTTTCAAGTTCTTGGTTTTCTTGTGACTTTGCGACTAAACGGTTCCTGGCTGGCGAGTCACAGCGCAGCCCGCCGTATGTTATTGTTTGATCAATGATTGCGGTGGCAGTCACGGCGATGCCGTTTCTTATCAATTGACTTTTGATACCGTGACAAAATCGTCGCGTCCGTGAACAGTTAGCAGCTGTTCAAAGTCCGATACCTAGGACTTTTTTCACATCTATCCTGTAATTGATATTCTTCGCTGTGATGTATCGTTCGTGTAGTGTGACATATGCACTGCAATAAGCCTCTTTTCAAGTCTTGTCCCATTGAGGAAGTGCAGGTGTCTTGCTGTTCCAGGTCGCAACGTGGTTTGTCCCTTGCTCGTTCCAAAGGTAGCGGAATTGCGTCAGTTACGGGGCACTTTGATAGAAATATCAAATCTCGAAAATCTAAGCTTGGGAATCGATTCAACCCGTCGTTTATTAGCGATCCAACCCGTCGCCGTCCGGAGTCGAGATCGAAATAGATCACGACCTTGTCTGTGCTGGCAATGTAGAACCTTGGGAGACAGCTTTCGACAGCCAAACAACCTGCAGTTACCAAAAGCACGAGCGGCAGATGATATTTCTAACGCTGTGGTTGTATTGTCGTGAACAAGGCTATCCCTTGTTTTGACGATGCCCAACGTCCACTCGAGCGAGCCCTGTTCCACGTTTGTGGTAGGATAATAATGGCGATACGCCGTTCTCTAAGTTACGATCGCCCGCAAGCGGAGCTGAGACAGAACTTGAATAGGCAACATAAAAACCTTCTTTCCTCCAAAGGATCAGCGCTTGTTGTTGAGGCTAGCGCTGTGGTATCGTGGAATAGATTGTGGCCGCAACAAAGAGGGAAGATGATGGGTACAACGACGTTTCGCTAGCAAGCCTCAGAATTTCGTTTCCTTTCCTGAGAAGTGCCGTTGTAGGTTACCTTGTCGAAGTGACAGAAGGACAGGAGAGTCCGAGAAAAATGAGAACTCAAGGTACCATCGTCACACCTCATCATGTACCTCACGTTGCTGCTTTATATCCCTTGTGAAGTATCCGGGACTGCTAATATGCACTGGTTCAACATCCCATCTCGACTCCAAGTGACACGTAGACAGATGGAGCGCATTGTCACTCTACTCCTCTGTCCGTCGTTTATCGCGAGAAGGGCTGTGCCTCCATACCCTCACGGTTGCAATATTTGGTCTTGCCCAACTGTCTCAAGAAGTTGGGCATCTTTACTCTCGTGGCTCGTTATTTCTCCCTGCCATATCCCCGTCGTTGTCGCTGAGCGTGAATTTCAAACGTACACCCACAAATGATAGGCAACGTGTGTCCATAACGACATGCTTGTCAGCTGTTGCGAGATTCTGACCTTGCCTCAGCTGCATTTGAGGCCAATATCCAGTTTGGGCGGTTGACGTGAGGGTTGGCTTTTCCGCTGTACTTTGGAGTGTGGGTTGGGTAGCAATGCTTTCACCAATTGAAGCCCAACCTTTCCGCCCATGGCCGTATGTTCAGCGCCCAAGCTTTGTCGTCCAATCATTTCTTATCATATCGGCGAAAATAGAACAAAACTTGTTAACGACTTGGCACTCCACGAAGTCAAGCATTTTGACAACGTCTTTAATGGTTTTGGTACCTACATCAGCAAATTGTGGTTAACGGCGTCCGGCTCCTCTATTTGATTGATACTCCAGCGTGTGCGTGAGCGGACAAATGCCTCAGCAATTTATCGATTCCTGTGATATGTGCTTGGCTGTTCGCATGCCTTATCGCCTTGTCATGCTGCTTCGAATGTTTTGACATGATTTGTGTACCACGGTTCTGCATCTTCACTAACTTGTGCAACCAAGAGGTTTCAGAATATCCAATATAAATGGAATGTCGCACTGCCACGGGTGTAGGAATTCGAAGCAACCCGTACGGTAGCTAGGGATTGTGCCGATAACTGCCTATGCAATGTGTTGATCTGCACACTTGAATATTCCTCAACTACATCAGTGAAAGCCCGGCCCCTGACAATGACGATGCCTTCGTTTCATATCACCATGCAGTGACGCAAGGATAAAGATATAACAGGGCATGTCTAGAGAGTTCGTGCTTCCAGCACGTAAGTTCGGGTAAGAGAAGGCTCTGTCTTTGTTCCATTGACGATCGAAGTCCTAACCAAACTTGAGCCGGCTCTGTCCTTGCTCGAGCTTACGTCCACGGCCTCGTCTCAAGGTAGCTCCTTGCGTTTTTTGCGCAGGGTTTCGTGCAGTAGCTTGTCGTTCAGCGAATGTAGGGTTGACACGTTCTGCGTCCTGAAGGTCTTTGGCCATATGCCAGTCCCCATGGCTTTGCAGCTCTTCCGCGTCCGCGAAGCTGGCCTTGCAGCGGGAGCATACAAGATCGATCGGCGGTTGCTGATTGGGATCCCCTTTTCCATTGGACAAGCTTTCATGCCACGGTGACCCGTTTGGCTGATGTAAAACAAGGTCGGACTTATGGCGGGCCTCATGGTCATGCTTAGTAGCGAAGATGAGAGTCTTCTGTGCGTCTTCTGATGGCACATGGCTAGTTTTGATGATATCTGTAGAGGTAAGTGACTCGTTTGGAATGCCCATATCGGGATCACTGGAGGTTCTCTTAGAGAAGAACCGCTGGATACCACCATCCTCGACACGACGCTTCTTCGCGGAGGGTTCTGGGCCAGTAGAAGAGGGACGACTGTCGGAAGTTGACGAGCGAAGAGCCGCTGCTTCTTCCCCTTTGACAAGGAATGCTCCAATCCCCAGGTTCCCTTTAACGCCATCTTCAAAGCCCGCTACACTGAGACTGAGATTCGCGCAAGGCCAAACCCCTCTTCCTTCTGCGATAATCTGTGAGAGAAGATCTTTTGCCAACTCGAAGAGGTTCTCTTCGTCTAAGACCTTGCCCTGATGGATGGGAACTTGCCGTGATCGAACTTGTCCCTCGTGGCGATGGTGCAAGTTCATAGTCCTAGGCCGTCTCTTGTTCTCCAAAACTCCTTCTTCAACCAATCTGGCGAATATGTCCGCAGTAAAGATTCTCAGCCATCTAGTCGCTTGTTCTGAAGAGTTGATAGTAGGTCGGAAAGATTTAGCTGAAAGCATCGACTTGATCTGGGTTCGTGAGTTAACCTCGCTAGTATCGATACCTCGTATGGTGTTGAAGATCCAAAGCCCTGTCTCGTGCCCAAGTCTTGTCTTCATGGTTGTTAAAGGCACATTCAATAGTTCTGTGACAGCCTCTGTGTTGAATGTAGACACGATCTGCTCTCCTAGTTTTCCACCCAAGTTTCGGAGCTTTGTGACTTTGAAACCAGACATGAAGGCGGGCACTGCTCGGTTCCGTACGACTGTCTGTTTGTTGGGTTTCCTGTAAGCCGAACCCAGCTTGCTGAGAAGCTTGTTACTGGCCACCCCCGCTGAGCACGTATAGCCCAACTTCTGAAGTACCTCGGATCTGACTTTGCGGACAATCTCAGAGCCAACGAGAATTGCGACGTCGTCCCAGTCCGGGTCAACCGCTTCCTGCTCTTCCTCCAAATCGATCAAGGCATCGGTCTGCCAGTCGAGTGCAACTATGGATGGCAGTGGAAGCTTCTCAGTAGAATCATCGTAAGGAGGTGGATTCGATAATTCTGGAAAGCGCTCCAAAAGAATTGCGTGGACTTGGCTTGAAAGGTCAAGGAAAACTTCGTCTATACTTGCCTTTTCCACCTTCTGTAGATCAGCTGGCAAAGCGTCTTTGATGGTTGCTAGAATCCTTCGAGACTGCAGACGATAGAAGTCGAGAGAGACCTTGTCTGTTGCGATATTGGCAGCGGCATCCTCCCGATATGCCCACTTGCTGTCACCTTCCCTCCATGTTGCTACGTGCTGAGTGATAAGTTCGGGGCATAACTTTTTTGCTTCTTCGGCATCGCAATGGCGGCCGATACCGTGTTCGCGTGCGGGATAATTAATTGCAATGAGCCCTTGCCTGTTAAGTGTTAATATAGCGCTGGCTGGGGCACGAGTATGCCAGTGTGAAGTGCGAGCAAGAAGCAAGTGATTTTCTAAACGATTGTGCACTACATAGGATAAGTTGAGGGCACAAAAGATCCGGAGAATTAGAGGCTCTGAGTATTTGACAAGTTAACGTCAGAGGCCAAGAAGTCTGGGCTGCGATGTCTAAGAGTCGATTCATGCTCAGAGTCGATTAAAGATGACGAGAAAGAATATGTTCTACTCTATATCACCGTCCAGTCAAGTCAAAGCCTGCTAAAACGAACCATCACACAGTGGTGGTAGCACGATGCAAGCCTCAGCGAGAATGAGTCGCAAATGTCCAATCATGTCTGCTCCCAGGCAATGAAGTTGAACGATATACTCGATTTCAAGGTTGAAAGAGGGTGAAAGGAATCGGACCAAGGAAATTTTGCTTCGAGTTATGCAGAAATAGAGCATAAAGGGTTTGGAAGAGACCGTAGGTATGTGGCACGAGGTGGTAATTCTCACAAACCAGTAGGTATAAAATGCATTGAACTCACCATTGCTGAACCGCCAACGGCTTGTCCTCAGGGATCCCCAGACGAACCATCTCACACTGCGCATAGAAAGCGTCAAGGTCAATGTGAGCAATAACGCGTAATGGATTCGAAGTGTTGGACGAAGCAAGCTGCGAAAACTGGCGGTACGTGAACTGCGAGCGGCGCCAGCCTCCCTCGTTGAGCGGCGATGACGCCCCTAGAGGCCGGTGAAGGGGAGACGAAGCCATTCCTTAGGAAGTCTCAAAGTCCGTATGGGTGTTTATTGCAAGCTGTGCATTCGCATAGTGCGGCTGCTGCGAGGCGTTCGCGTTTGGTCCAGTCGCCTTTCACGAATGATACTTCTCGTGTACGTGGATAACACCACAGACGCCGTAACAAAACCCTGTTTTCTGTGGGTTCGCAACGAATATAAACTGTCTTTTATGGTTTATCGAGCGGCTTGGAAAAGGGTGCAACCAGGGCGTGCAGTTGAAGATGGAGGTTTGTTGAGACTTAGATGTTGTGAACGGAAAGAGGACCCCCGAGCTATGATAGGTTGACACCAGTGCCTTCACCTGCTCGTGGAAAGATCCACCCAACTTCAGGATGTCCTTCCTGCTTCCCCTCAGCATATAATCCTCAAAGCCAATCAAATTAATCAGAGAGGCAACTGCAAGTTCCCTCTTAAAGCTTTCAAGATACTTGGTGTGTCTCTCACGATAATGGCTGCGGCTTGGAGTTGCTGTGGTGTTTCTTTTCACTTGAGTGAGCTTTGGCCATCACAGGCACGTCATTGATTTCAAAAGTTACCACTTGCAACAGTCAACATCAAATTCCTTAGGTACTTTTATTTTCCAATTGATATACTTTCGCATCAGCTTATTTGACTTTGTATTAATACAGAGTCAAAAGTAATATTTAAGATTTGCCGATTGAAGGGACTGAAATTGCAGTATGAGTTGGGATGATTAGCAGTTCAGCTTAACCTAGACCGTACTGGTCGAGACATCCAATTCTAACTTCATCTCAGCTACGATGGCCTGCCAGTATCCTATCGTTTCAACGAATTCGATAGAAAAATAACACTCATCCCATATGTTTCATATCATCAAACTTTGATCATTAAACTGTTATGTTGCTCTGAGTTGACACCTGAGACAGGTATTACAGCATCCCCTAGCATGTGGCGGACGTGCAAAAGCTCTAATTAATTTCCTCTCTTTTATACTTTATACGTGATTATATCTCTATTATTATGTATATCCTCAGCTGGCTGATTGTCGGGACCCTTGCACGGAACTGTAGGATCTACTTCTAGTGGGTTTTATGGGGGATGCCAACACCAAGTTTATGTGAGATAGCCCTATGGTGCACTTGCGGCGTTCAGTTCCAACTCATCATTTACGCCCCACAAGGAAGTTCGACATGACCAGCTCAGATGATAACATAAGAAAATAACTTAACCAAAACGATAGTCTAGGTTAGACTGATATGCCAACAGGATCTAACCTCTTTTAAACATTATATATACCGATTGCTTCCTTCTCTTAATCCTTTCCCCCTTAAAATAAACGATGTAAAATCTGTGGGTATCTAATTCGAAGTAGTCTCAGTCGCCTCCTTCTCAGGATCTCGTCCAACAAGCCCATAACGCTTCTTCAGTTCCTCTACAAGAGGCCCAAACTCATAATCGCTAACCATGTTATCGTGGCGGGTGCAGGGCGAGTGCCGGATAGGCAGTAGCCAGTCGATGACGGAGTCTCCCATGACACTCGTGAAGTTCTTTCGGTATCCCACGTGCCAGGGATTATCGCCAGGTTCTGTCTGGAGGATGGCGAATGTACGCTTAGCTTGCTCGTCCCTAGCCGCCATTCGGTCTGTCACGGACGCAGCGCCATCTGATTGATCAACGCTGCGGAAGCGAGCTGGTATCGGAGTTCTCGGCGGCTCTCCGGGAAGCGTGAGGGGATAGGTGATGGTTGCAAACCGTTCTGTTGGCGGAGTGCCATTGGGAACCCAAACAGCTAACCGAAAAGTTTGGTTCTTTCTGAAAAGGTCGATGTTGGTGATATTCTGGAAAGCAAACCTCAACGCCGTAGCGGACATAGTTACGGAGAACAAGCCGAACAAGCTACCGAGTGCCAAACCAACAATGAGCCGTGCATCTCCGCTCAGGCCGGTTTGTTGGCGAAGGAAGAAAACGTAGCCATTAGCCCCCAAAACCATAACGCAGTAACATGCGCAGTAGACTGTAAACTGGACAAAAAAGTTGAATGCTGCCGGCGCGTTAGTCAATTTGCGTAGTGCTTCGTACAAGTTCAACACTCACAAGTTTCTGAGATGATGCCGCCCATCCAGGGGCACACGTGGTCCATCTTGTAAACGCAGCGGCCGTACTCGCTCGAGTGGTGAGCTCGGTCGGGCTTCCAGCTCCTACACTCGGAACACCATTTGGGCATTCCGTCGCTCTCGCAGACAAACACATCCTTGCTGTAGAAGGCCTCGAGGCCAGGGCTATCGGGGTTCGTATCGGGAGGGGCCCATGATAGCGACTCGACGTCGCCACCATTCGACAGTCGCTCGTTCCGCGCTTGTTCGACAGCCTCCCTATCGGCGGTCCAGGGCACGAAGCCAGCGTTAAATTGGATTGTTAAATAACATCGCATGTAGGATGCGGTCATGAGGATGAAGAAGATGGCGTAGAGAACAATGAGGACAACCGCGGTCGCTACCTTTCTCTCCTGCCTAATAAGATACTCGGCTGACAGTCATTAGTTGAATGTTCGGAAGCAGATCGTGACAACAAGGACATACCACAGCAATAGACAACAACATCGTATGTTGCATAACCAACGAGGGCCAGCATTATAGGGGGAAGCACGCGCGGGACCCATCGCGTAGCACAGCGCTGGCTGGAAGACGGTTTTTGCATCTCATCGCTCCAAGCGATAGTCCAAATAGACGAGCTTTCAGAATGAACGCTCGTTGCTGGGCTCGCAGGAGGAGTGCTGGACAAGGACGAGTGCGTTAATAGCGAGGGTGCGGGTGCGGGAGTAATGATCTCATCTTGTGTTGTCGCATTGGCATTGGCATTGATGGTGTTGGTATTACCCGCCAAGCCCGGCTCGCCCAAGTGGGCCACAGTGTTTATAGTCATCTACCCCAAAATTCGTACTGTATTGGAATGTCTAAGTGGACGAGATGTAAGTCGGCTGGAGGAAGATGTGACAAGGAAGCGAATTCCATGGAGAAGATGTAAGATGATTTAAGAGAGGAGAAATCGTTTATAACTTATATTGAATAGTCGTAAAGAAACTAAGTTTTAAATGGCCTCAGTTGCGTGAATATTCAGGAAGGGCCTTTTTTTTTTGTTTAAACTCGCGATAACCCCGAACTTTAACTCACTTGCCCTACCAAATGGGAGTTTGGTAATGTTTCATGACTTTTAGGAGGAGTATAAACATTTAAATTTTACTTTGCGCTATCATTGAGTATTTCAGCTTTTTTTTTGTCGTGGTTGGAGTATGCAACATCGCTGTTACTGTCCATCCCATCCCCATGGGGTAAAATAGCTGGGAAGTTGAACAACTTTGTTATTTGCACACTGAATTGTCAATCAAGCGAATAAATGTAATGCAATATAACGCAATGGGAACACTTCCGATTAACTGCCACTTTACTTAATACTTATACATGGTTTTAAAGGTAAAGCCTAATGATGGTAGTATTACTATTTCCATACTAACGCCAATGAGGCTGTGGTCGAGTGGACCCCCACAGCGGCATCCTCAAAGCCAGTATTGGATGTCTTGCCCTCAGCCGAACATATCTCAACCAACAACACGACCAAGGCATAGGCCAAAATTTCATTTGAGCGCATCTGAACTGAGATAGAGTCTCTTCAATTGAGAGGCTGTTATTCCCTGCCCCAAAAGGCGTTATTCAGTGAATTTATCTCAATGACCCAATTTGGAGCCTGCATGGTAGCCTCAAAATCAAAAACTGATAGGCTCTTGCTCACTTCCAGGTAGCCCTGCCTCTGGGAATTATCCATTGATAGCCATCCATGGATATTTATCTCTCTATGTACGCTTCAAGCGCTATTCAATCTGTATTCTATTCGCTGCAGGCTCTTCTAACTCAATTTTATGCTGCGGAACATAATCCCGAACAAGTATTCGCCCACTTTCGACAACGGGTGCTCAGCCCTTGAAGATGACAAAAAGACTCGTCAGCTAAGGCAATAATACACTTTGAGGCCAGCCGAAAACATTTGAGGGTTCTGGACATAAATGAGAGGGTACTGAAGCTTTCTTGCTGGTTCTGTGTTTACTCGGGATCTCATTTCCTTGAGCAAGGGCTTCGAATCAATCGCAATCGTGACGGGGAAGGCCTAGACCAACAAACCAACGTACTGCGTAGTGCCTCGGTTAATCGTGACATAGGTAAGAGAATGATCACAGGGCATTTCTTAGGTAGGGACATTTGTATTCTACTCACGCTGTCAGTCTAGTGACCATCCGTATCATTCATTTGGGTCAAAATTGCCGCCTTAGTCTGAAGGTACCTGCCGTGAATGCTCTTACAGCGCGAGCTATGATTGACCAGCGATAATCAGGCATTTCGATTTAGGCATCAAATACCAGCACAAAGGCGCACCTTCCTGTATTCACAGTATCGGTCCAGAGACTCTTCCTATGATTGGTTATCCAGAAATGTATTGGTAACCCAGGCAGGAACCTAAACGTTAGTTCAGAGGCTGGGCAACGACTTCCACCCTCAACCATGACGAGCTTCTCCCCTCTACAACTCCCTTTCATCCTTTCCTCATCTTAGAACCTGTGTAAGATAACAATCATACAAGCTCGATATCTCTACAACGCTTTTTGCTTGTATTTACCATGGATCAAATCACCTTTGGATACCATGAAGGTCTTACTAAATCTCGATGAAAGCTCAGCCCGAAACGAAGAGACATCCGTCCATGCTACCCAAAAACGCCCGTCCAGAAATACACTTCCATCCAAAGGGGTGTTGAAAGTATACTAAGTCTAGACAAGATATCACAGCCTTGTAGGCTTCTGCTTACAACTAGGGCTCTGATTACATGCTACTTGTTCTCAACCACAAGACCAAAACTCGGCTTGGAGAACCTTCAACGATACCTAAGACATGCCAGAACACCAAAGATGTCCTGTGGCCCCTCTATACCAACACTTCTGCTATTACTGCGCCTGATCCAGCCGGCAGGATATGTCGGCAGTACTCCTTCCAGTTGAATTGCACATCTACTAGGCTCTAATGCAATACATGTTTAAGAGTATCAAGAAGGGTGGGACCAAGGCAACCTGAATAGTCATATAAGTATAGCCTATCTTCTCTCCCTCTTCATCTCTGCTTATGTCCTGTCTAGCCGTTGTCATATATTTCCCTTTGCTATTGCCAGGACTCATCTTGTAAGGCTCAGCCAAGGCGCAGGAACTTGTACACTGTGAACCGATCACCCGAACTGTCGCCCTCAAACTTATCTATCCATCAGATCACATAGGTGAGTTACAACGCTCTTGTCGAATGTTACATAATCTCCAGAGGACTAACGGAACAGCCATATATATACTTGAACGATTTGCTTACCAGACAACCGATCAAATAGTAACATACGGACGGGAACTGGCGCCTGAAGTGTCATGAAAGTATCCAGATATTGAACGACACATTCAAAGTCAGAAGGGCAATGTCTTTACTTAATTCTTACGACTTCTGGTCTTCACCAGGAACAGTTACCAACTGGGAATACCTTCCAATGCGATTCGACTACCTCTTTGTCCCCAATGTGCAACATCACTGGACCTGTCAGCTTGACAGTGGAATCGAACCATTGCGCCCCCCTTGCACAAGTCCTATGAAAGTACTTATTGGTGTTTTTTAAAACCTTGGTACATGGATGCCTTATTCACTTGAGTTGTATTCGTTTACAATCATATGTATTTATGCTGACAAGCTGACATGCAGATAATCACATATTGCATTGTGGGGTACCCTTGCAACCATGCGTTCCAACGCAACCAAGCTGACATCAACCTCGGGTGTCCCACATGACAGGAGCTCAACCGATGCCGGCGAAGCAGAGCCTCATTTCTCTGATATCATTTCCTTCTTCTTCGGGCTCGCTAACGACCCTCCGCCCGACTTCTCTGGTACTATTGACCATCCTTGGTAGCGGGTGATTGCATCGCCAGTTGTTACGAGCGACCCCGCGCTAAGAGACGACACCCCGCCTTGCTCTGTCAACATACACTCCCATCTTTACACTTACAATGTTGGCAAACAATGACATACACAGGATTTTCGCCCAGGCTTGCCCCAAACCCTAAGTGGAGGTTCCATCCCAGATACGGTACTTTTCAAGCCTCCATTGTTGTTGTGTTTTGTTTGTGTATTAACCTACTGGGGCTTATCAACTACGACAACAACGGGGGGCTTGAAAGGCGATGACGATTTGTTATTATCCTACCTACACAGTTGCATTTATCATGACGGTCTCGACAAGCTAATTCGAGTCTAGGGAGGCGTTGGAAGTAAATCATGGGCACCTCTGCCACCGCGTGGCTTGGATATGGATAACATCCAGGAGGCCTAGTAGTTCCCAAACCCTTTCAACAGAGCCCCAGACCTAACTCTGTGATCACAGACTACCCACACCATGATTCGCCTCGGCTAGAAGACCCCTTCTACGTTCAATCTTCAACCTCTTTCCCCACTCCCTCCGAACGAATTAGACGAGGCGGAGCTTATTTCGAATTGTATCCTCATACTGCTCTTGGATCATGCCCGAAAGCATAGTAAGGGCAGTTCAGCTACCGACAGTTCTCATCCACTCCTTTCGAAAGCTTGTTGAACGTATCGCCAATGATTCAAGGACAAGGTGACTTGACTTAGTTTCATAATGGGTCGTCAGGGTTGAAAGACCGTCAACACTTGTTGATCTTCCGCTTTGAATTATGCGAAGCCCGGACACGCCATGTATAGTCACACGCTACAGGCACCAAGATGATTGCAAAAATTACGATGTTTGTTTCGACCGCTTTCGCTACGCAAGATTTGTCTAAGTGTTCCCGAGCCAGACCGTCATGGACGTTACAATTATGAGGCTTGGAAGTATCTGGTGAAACAAGTCTTCACCTTGTGAATGACAATCCGCCTCAGAGTCTTGCCTTCCGTTTTGACTGAACTCGTTGGATAAGATGTGGTAAGTTACTGCCAATCTGTGAGTACTTAAACATGTGTTAGATCGCTCCTCCAAAAGCTTCTGTTATTACCATCCTCGTTATCACCATCGAGTTCCATGCATCTCCCAGTCTTGAGGTTCCAACATAACAACTCTTATTCTGAAACTACTGCACTTGCCTACGGTCTTCATCCGCCAGTATGCCTGACACCACCACCTCATATTACTTCACCTGCTGTCGGTGCAAGGAGTACAGCAGAATGGATGCCGGCAAGATCTGTTTCTGTTGCGACCACCGATATTGCAGCAACTGCACTGCATATACTGTGTCGGTTTAAAATGGGCAATACATGGCTCTTTGAACATGTATTCTTTCCACAAGCTACCTCGGGATACACTAGGGATACCAGAAGCGGTCTGTGAAGAAATGCCACCAACTTCTATCAGCAAGCAAGTAGGGGCATAGTTCTCAAATCATTTTAACACCCCTGTGAAGCACCTGGGGGCCAACGTTCTCTCTGTCGAAGATATCTCCAAGTTTGCATCGCCACGAGATGTTCCTCGAGAGGACTGGAGAACCCGACAACAAGTCTATCAAGCCGGATATGACAACACCACCCCTGTTCATCGATTTCAGCAACTACATAACCCTGGAACTCCTCGGCGGAAGTTTACGCAGCTTTCTAGCCTTGCTGTGCCTGTCGATATATATTTGACATCTTATCCTCCCTCCTTTTTATTTCCTACCTTCATGTTTCGCTTCTATACTGTTTTACATTGCTTCCGTCGCCTCTCTTTCCCTCTCTTTCTGATTTATTTTTCTATTGTCTCTTGTCTTGTTGCCTCCCCGATTTGAACTTGACGTGCAATGTGTTAAGCAGGTTGCCTGCGAGGGTCGCTTGCCCTTACCATATATTGCTAGAACTATAGAAATTTACCTTGACTTTTTTTACAACTCTAATTTTGACCTTGTTCGGTTTACTGTACATGAGTGCCCCGTGAGAGGACAAATATGCTCCAAGATCTGTGGCAATACTAATCAATAGCCTCATGGGCTATTATGTCGTAGCAATCAGTATCAACATAACAGCGTAATTGGTTTAGTGGTAAAATTCTCCGTTGCCATCGGGGAGCCCTGGGTTCGATTCCCAGATTACGCATCACCGAGATCCTCTGAGCGTGTTCATATGTTGTTGCGCTTTAATTTTTGCTTTCAAATGTGTCTGTTCAGTCATGGTGAGGCGATGAGATGTCCTGGGAACACCATCGCGGGCCATGTGCAGCCTCTGAACAAGAGACACACCACAATCATGAACGGAACAAACCTCCCTAAATTTACAAGAATTAACTTTAACATGGGAGAGAATGGCCAATAGAACACTCTCATGCGCAACATGCCTTTTCGTCCTGAGTCGCCTTGGCGCAACAAACCAAAGTGGAAGAGTGTGCTAGTCTAACGCAGTCAATTTACAGTTCCGTGCAAAAGTCCCGATAACTAGGTGGGTAAAATACTAATCTCCACTGAAATAACTCTAATAAAATAATAAAAGTGATAACGTACAGGATACATAATAATTGTAACGATTTTAATATAAATTTAAATAAGGTCTAATACGTTCATATAAGTTTAGCAAACTATTACATATTTTAGAGAAAAATAGAGGAAGTTATTAACACATTTGCATACCAAACTGTAGCTCTATCTGCTGCCTTATTTTCGCCCTGTTCCCGTCGTGAAAAGACGGAGAAAGAGTGTTTAGTACTATCGGACAATTACAAACATGATCGATGTGTGACAAGTGCGAGTTGAGTCATGCGTAGACTGTTTATCGTGATTCAGTGGTAACAACGCTTCATCTCTGCGATATGCAGTCTTATAGCCCTGCCTGATCCCTGGCCAGTCACATCCGTCAAAGCGCATTCTCGCATTACAGTATAATCACGGGAAAGAGAAACACAAATGCATCAGGACAATACAACGTAAGATAACTAGATAAACAAAGTAACATATCTCCTTGACAGCCAACCGTTCCTTGGACTGTACAATCAATGCCTAACCTCCCTTGTACGCCCTGGCGCCTGTGATTAATGAATTCAATAATGGCGAAGCAAGACCATCAAACCCCGAATTTCATCTTTCCTGACCTTCCTCTCGTACCTGTCCGTATCCCTGATTCGTTTCCTGACTGGACCGGAACCGAGATCGAAACCAAAGACAACCCAGGTTCGTCCGTCAGAATGCCTCGTTTATTTGCACATAAATTTCCATCCCAACATCATCATCTCTTTCAGGTTCTTTAATCATCTGCCACCACCATGATCTCTGCGTCACGCGAAATATCCAGCGCCTGTCGGGGTGACGCAGTTCGAGATGATGCCTTCGTCTTTCTCATACTAGCTGTTGTCTTAGTCGTCACCTTGGCTGTCAGCTTTGTTACCGACGAGCCCTTCGCTCGGCTTGCTGCGACAAGCCCAACGCTAGTGGCTCGGTCAGATGCTCGCTTCTGGGGCGTGCGTGAGTATGTCTGGATGACTCGCTTTGTCGTCGTCTTCTTGAGAAGCGCTCCCGTCGAGACACGTCGCTTTGCAGGTGACTTTGAACCAAGTGCAGCTTTCTTAGCCGTTGAAGTCACTGTCTTGACACTCTTCTTGAGAGCAGTCGCTGCGCCCTTCGCAACCTTTGAGCCAGCGTTTGAGATGGTTCGCTTCACTCCCTTCGCTGGTTGTATCTTGCGCTTCTTCGCCTTGCTGCCGTTGTCTCCGTCGTCTCCGATAAGCTCCTTAAGCTTGCGTTTGCCTGCTTTGACAGCGCCCTTGACAACATTCTTGAGATCCGTCTTGGGCTGCTTAACTTCGCGAGGCTTGGGGCCAAGAACCCCGCGGCAGTTAGGCTCGCCGCATAGGCACCGCTGCACATTCTTCGCCGAGAACGGATCAAAGTTGTAATCATAGGTCAGCTCATCGCCTGTCATGATGGGCTTATCGCCAGCAAACAGGGCCATTCGCGGCTGTCCGGAAACGATCCATTTAATCATTCTGCAATTTGGGTTGCAGCTGTGATTCACGAAACGCGCGATGCTCCCCGTGGTTGCGTCGATGATCATGTTCTGATCAAAGCTCATGAGATAGTAGCACTTGGCTTAGTCAGTTTATTTGTCCAATAGGAATCATGAAACGACTTCGAAACATACCTCATTGTCCCTGTAGACCTCAGTCATACGGCGCTCACACTCATCCTCTGTAATGATCTCGCCGGCGTATTCCATGATGATTTGGTTAGGCCTGAAGCATCGGTTGCTGCGCACACCATATCCACGGTCTGAGGTCTTGATCACTTCAACACCAACTCTGTACTTTCCACCCCTGTTTCGGCGCGCAGTAAGAGTGGCAAACGCGCGATTGGTACAGTACTTTTTGCCAGCGTTACAGTTCTGCTCGTCGCATTCGTAAAGCATGATTCTGTTCTGGCAACTCTCGCCACAGCCATCTTCAGGCTTGCAGACACACTTTGAAGAGTAGTCATGGAAGTGAGGAGACTTTCGCCAGTAATCCTTGGATTCGCCAATGAATCGATCTAGATCATGTTAGCGACAACCTCATGCGTGATATCTTTGGCACAAAACTTACTCTTTGTCATCTTTTTCCACTCATCAGGCTTAGGTTGGCCTGGCGGAAGAGGGTGGCAGACCTGGTATGGCAGCTTGAAGTCACGGCCTTCGATGAGCGTACGCAGACCATTGAACATGGGCAAAGGCATCGTCTTGTTGACGCGACCGCTTGGAATAAGCTCAGGAAGCTGAGCCAATGTTTTCTTCTCTCCCACGGTCAACCCTTTGGAAATATCAATAGGGGCATCCTGGCCTGCGTAAAGACCCTTGTCAAGATACTTCTTTACCCGACGCTTCCTGGTGTTGACGACAGGCTCGGGATCCGCTTCCTTAGGCTCTTCGGTGGCAGGTTCAGGCTCGGGCTTCTTTCGAGATGGTGGCGCGGGTGCTTTGGGGTCAACGAATTTACCGTTTGACCACACGCTCTGGATTACAGGCTTTTCGTCAATGTGTGCAAACTCCTTGGTATCCTGCAAGCGCCTAAGCTCGCGTGACATGGGCGTTTCAGCCTTGTCGACGGACATGCGACTGCGTTTAGTGATCTTTGATTTCTTGTTGGTGGGTGCAGCTGCGACGGGCGCAACGGCACTTGAGCGACGCGTCGAAGGGCGTTTGCTTGTTACAGTATCCTCTACTAGTATTTGAAGACGAGTGCGTGGGGAGTCCAGTTTGCTGGCTGACTGTGTAACTCCCAACGCGTCAATGCCGCTGCGGACGGTTTCGGGAGTTGTGCCCTGAGCAGCGCCAGGGCTTGTTTCGTTGTCATCGGCTGAGACTGGGCCAGAGACGGTTCGTCTTCGTCGTCGATCGGCGACAATATCTCCTTTGGCGCGTCGCTTTCCGTGACCGGCTGTACCACTCAATTGAACCAGGTTATAAACCGGAGCACTCACGCGGTCGCGGCGGGAGCGCATCGGAGCAGGCGGTGGCAGATTGGTTGGGCTGACAGGTTCTGTAGGTTCGATGGGGTCGGAGGTGGAAGGCGCGACTTGGGGAGAACCAATTTCGAGTACAACGTGAACGACATCGCGCTTGGGAGAATCGGAAGGAAGACTGGCCTCATCGGAAACAGTAGTGGGAGGTGTAGAAGTCGCGGACACGGCATTAGAAGACGAATCGTCCGTGACGCCAACCTCAAAGGCGGGTTCGGCGGGCAAGACGAGAGCCATGGCGGCGGCAGAAGTGCTCGCCTGAAGCGTGTAATAGGCTGTGGGAGACGCGAAGTGTTTAGCAAGAAGAAATCATCCAAGATGTTGAAAAGTAATACAAGTGGACGATTCAAGTGTATTAAAAAAAATCAATAATAAAGATCAGTCAAGATAGTGTGATTGAGAAAAGTGTTGTTGGGGAAAAGGATAAAGGCAAAGGATAGAGGGTGTAAAGAGGTAAATGAAAGTGAGAAGCAAGCGCGGCGCGCCAGAGATGAGAGTGGGAAGGAGAGAGTGGGCGACTAATAGTCGAGTAGGTGGTGCTTGGGGTGCTTCCCCCCGCGCGCCGGTCCAACCTTCCTTTAGACTGGTCCAGGGCAGGCAAATGGAAGGAAGTACGGAGTAAGGGTAAGGCCAAGGTCAAGGTCAATGCTAAAGCTTTTGGTACGTACTCAAGGACTCTCCGTGTAGGAACAATAACACCCGAAAAAAGGAGGAGAAAGTATCAGATTCGGCGACCGAAAAGAGGATGCTGAGAGGGATCCAAGTAAACTGAGAGTAAGTCTGCGTACGAGCTGATCCAATAGAGGGAAGTATCGGTTTAAATGTACGCGATAAAGGTGAATCACTCTTGTTTGGTCAAGAAAACGCGTATCAGAGATACAAAAGACTTGATATAATCGAGGTGTTGACACAAACGCAGAGGTTGTTAACGTTGGCTCTAGGCCTGGGGCGCGTTGTTCAGTTGATGTAAGGAAAAAGTGGGATAAGCGGCCAGGGACCGACGTGACAGGAGTAAAAGGGTAACAAAGACACGAGTGGAGGGGAAAGGGAAGAGAAGAGAGTTATAGAGACGAGAGACCGAGAGATGAGAGATGAGAGATGAGAGTCGAATAGTGGAGAATAAAGTCTCGTGCCTTTGAGTGTAATACACACGACGCCAATATCTCCTCTTAGACTTTTGATACGCCTAAGCTGGGCTGGGGTAGGAAGGAGGAAGAAGAAGAAGAGAGGTTGGTTGAAGGTGGAAAGACAAGGGGAGTTTGGTTTGTTCGCCCCCCAAAGTAGAATAAAGAAGTAGAAGCAGAGGCTGAATGATGTGAGGAGGAGAAGAGAGGAGAGGAGAAATCAACAATTGGATGCATGTAAAACGTGAGTTTCCATCCTAGACCAAGCCAGGCCCGGCCTCTAGAGAGACCACGGCACTATTTGCCCCCTCAATAACCAAAACGCATCTGCAAAAGTGTCTATAGAATCTGAAAAACTGCATTCGATTCTATGGCTTTACTCAAAATGCGATTCCGTCGGTATGCGCTTTATATCACTCGAGTTACAGCCTGCATCTCGAATATCTCCTTGTTCCGCTGCTTTGCCACTTCAAGCCTCGTCGATATCTGACTCAGATACCACCACGTTCAACCGTATGATTCAACACAATATACCCATTCGAAACAATCAACAGTGATATCCCGTGAAAATTGGTTTGCAACGCCGAGTTATTTCAGAGTTACGCTGTTCGCACTCCATGGGATAGCCTCATTGACCAACATCTCGGCTACCGAGCCTTAGGTGGCATGTTTCGGCACAGACGTGATCGTCACATAAAAAAACAGCCTCTCAGATTTGAATAAAATCGGTATGGCCGAGTCATCAATAACCAATTCGATCATTCTCCAAATTTCTCGTGAGCGATGTTGCGCTATTCAGGGGCCAGAGTGCGAGTTACCCCCGAAAAGGGCGGGTACTGAGGTTCTCACGGATTCTCGACCGATGAACACTGCCCGCCAAAGAGAGGGGTTTCCGATATTTGTATCTACCAGCTAGAAAGGAATGGTCCATATGACTCTCAGATTGAGATCAAATACTTTGAGGTCTATTCTGTATCATTTCTTCTTCAGTCTGTTAGACTATGCTTGATTGCCCGAAACAAGGATCCCTAGTCTTGATGGCGACCAACACTCCCTTGCAGCAAGGCAAAATGTATTACTCTAGCTTCAACCTCTAAGAATTCATATAATACACGGCGTCTCTTAACTGTTCTGTATTTTTGGAGGCAGCTGGTGTTAGTTGACAATATGCCCAGATTGCCCATGTAACCTGATGGATCACCAAGTCACGGGTTCTTAATCCGGGCCTCAGTCCCCTGCAATTCTAGCACGGCCACGGCGATACTCACACCGCATCTGGCATTTCAGTATATATCATCTGTAATGTCTGTCAGTAGCCGTTATCTTCTTCGTCAGTACGAGTCGCTATGCCCTGAGGCACTTGTAACATGGCTCATATATTTACTCGGCGTTGCTTGTATCTCGATGATCGTAGGCAGACTCTACGTCGAGCCACCCGCACCTGTCATATCATCATACTTTTTTATAATTAATTTAATTCGCCATCTGAAAAGTCCGAAGGCTCAATTGCAACATGTGTAAAATGCCGTTACTCCATCAATACTCTCAATTTTTAGAAGTGGCCTGCTGGCTGGTGCCCATGTCCACAGCCAATGACAACATCTACCAGATAATCTCTAACTCGGACTTATCACACGCTGCAATTCATGCTTTTGTATCTTATCGAATCAAGAGTCCAAAGATGCTCGCTCAATGTTGTCTTATCCCGCCTCATTGATGTGCCATGCCAAATACGCGACATCTGGTGTGATAGATACTTGGGTTCAACACACGTTTGAGCACAGCAGAGTTCTGTATCAAGGCGTTCCTAGGGGATTGAGGCCATTTCTCGTTTATTCAATTCGTTTCCTCATAGCCTGTAGAGACTGAAAGGCTCTGCCTCATCTTGACGATAATCACATTACGTGTGGAGTGGAATTTGACGCTATCGAGACAAACACGCATTGCCTAGTGCCACGACCTTCCTCTGTGTTGGAACAGACGCCGCTATTGACACAATTTACCTTCCTACGATCCATATCCTCCACTTGGATGTACTTTTAGATGTTCAAGTTAAAAACAGCCATAGTAGCACCAATACAATGACACTTGCGCTACTAAACTTAGGAGTAAGATGGCAGCACATGCCCTCACTCAAGTCTGCCTCTCTTTGTGTTCCACTGTACCGTGTCCATCAAAACTGTTCTAACGGCTGGCCAATTGCTTATCGTACCGCAACTAAGGTCATACTATTCCTCAAAAGAGCCGTACTCTTATCGGTCTGATAATGATCACACAAAAGATATGTCCGGTTTCAGACCCTAAGCCCTCTACAGCATAACTTCAGGGTAGAGCCACAAGGGACAGCACTGCAACAATGGTTTTGCACATCAAAGTTTAAAACAAGCTCCTCAATTCACGGTCTATTTTAAAAGTATAATATCTCTCGAGCGGTGCTTTTCTGACAACTAGAGGGGGTATTGTTTATGGTATCAAATTGCACAGTTGCTTGGTATCTTTCAGTCTCTCATCTCAACTCTTTTCGCTAAACACGATTTAAGCAGCTGTCTCCTTCTTCTCGGCTCCGGCAGCAGTGGTCTGCGTCTGCTCAGCTTCCTCTGTTGGGTTGACGCTTAACTTCTCAAGGGCCTCCTCAATGGGCTTCTCGCCAGCCTGCTCAACTGCCTTCTCGGCCGTCTCTGCTTTGGCGGCTTCCTCGGGAGCGGGAATTGGGGCTGGAGCAGCTTCGGTAGTAGGAGCAGGTACGGCAACGGTTGGTTCTGAAACAACAACAGGCTCAGCCGTATTAGTCTTCTCAGCGGTAGGTGTAGACTCGACAGCAACAGGAGCCTTCTCGGCAGAGGTAGGTTCGACATCGTGAGAGGGTTCGACGACAGGAGTAGGCTCGGTAGCAGCACTCTCGGCGGGAGTCTCGCCAAAATCAGTCAGAGAAACAGATTGACCCTCCTTGACACTTGGACCCAGGCCACCGTACTCCTTGGGCAAAGTAGGAGCAATGCTCTTCAGCTCTGTAGCCAGTGTAGTGCCAGAGGACATGGGATGGAACTTGCGAAGGGTAGCAGGAGCAAGGAAGAGCTTCATGGCGCCAAACATCCACCCCATAATGGCAGGAACGTTGACAAAGTACTTGTGAGCAAGCAGCTCTGGGTAGGCCATGGAGAAAACAGAGATGGTCTCCTTACTGGCGGCTTTGACGGCAGGGTCCATGTGGAAGAAGCTGACACTGAGGTAGTCGTGAACCTGGATCATCTGATAAGGGTCCTCGCCTCCTTCGGGAATAGGCTCAGTGACCTGATCCAGCTTGAGCTTCTGTACGCTGAGCTCCATGATGGCAGCACGCCACTTGATGAACCTGATACGGCATTAGCTAAGCTCCGACGTATGAGCGGACCAGATACTCACTCGTCAACATTGCCGAAAGTGGCCTTGTTGTTCTTGACGGCACCGTAGATGTTCCAGGTGATGATGGTTTCCTTGCCATTCTCTCCCTTGTGGGTTGTGACGAAACCAAGATCGCCGAACTTGCTCTTGTCAAAGGTCTGAGTGACCAGGGCTGTGGGGTTCATCTTCTTGCGCCACTCCAGAGCCTGGGTGAGCTGCTTCTCAGAGGCAACGGGGTCATCATTGTTGGCGCGGAGGAACTTCTGGAGAACAACCTTTGTAGGGACATGATGGATGTTGGAGAGCTGGACACCCCACATCTCTTTGTGCTGCGCCTTGCTGACGATCTCATCGAGACGTCCATTGAGCTTGGTCAAAGGTGTTTCGGGGGTAGAAGCTCCGGCTTCAGGCACAGGCTCATCAGCAGCCTTTACAGGAGCATTGGGGGCGGGCTCGACGACAGAGGGAGCTGCAGGCGCCTCTGCAGGAACAGCAGCGGCAGCGGTCTTGTCCTGCTCAGCAGCCATGATTGGGAATGTGATATCAAGAGGTAATGAAGGTCTGTAATGGAGAAATGGCAGGTGAATGTCAGGTGATGATGTTGTTTATGAACCAGACTTGACGAGTCTTGTCTGACGTGGCTCGTGAATGGGCTTCCTTTTGGCACAGACACCGAGCGAGACGGAAACGAGAAGAAACGTCGAGTAACGTAGGGGAGCACGGAGCACTATAAAAGAGAGAAAGAGAGAGGGCAAACACGGGAAAATGAAACTCCTTGCAGAAGAATGATTATTTGTTTGTCCAAGAGGAACCGAGATATCCATTCAGGTAGGTACGTACGGAGTAATTATAGGTCGGTAGGTAAGGTACCTTATTATTAAGGGAGACAAGGACATACCTAAGGTACCTTATCTTGCCTTTCTTTACCTTAGCACCCGCCGCCAATAAGGACGGAAACGAGGCGCCTCAGGTTGTCGTTACGGTAAGTGGAGATGAGTGCTGTTACAGAACTCCAACGTAGCTTGTCATTGGTCGGCAAATAAACATCCATACTCGCATGGGCCTATTGACACTTTCAGGGGTCGCTCACTAAAATTCCAGCGAGCACCGAGAGCTAGCTACCCACTAAATCGTGCCGACATTGGATTAATTAGTCTAATCAATCCCCGAACCTTGTCCTTATGCACACGCCCTACTGAGTGCCTGAGGCGGGCTGCCTTTGAGTAGTGGACGGAGTAGGGGTCCATTAAGGTACTTACCAATGATCTGATAAATGACAAACGCACAACGGCCAATAAGCGGCTTCAGAACGTCATGTGGAACTACGTCCCTTGTCAAGCAACAAGAATGAAACACGAAGAGCAACACTCTCAATTGTTCATCACGGCATATCAGAAGTAGCAATTTTCCAAAACGGCTTTTCTTTCTTTTTAGTCTTCATATAGCCAGTGGAACTATCGCAAATGTACAAGCAATGAATCTCGAAACCCAACCCATTAAAGTGTCCCCTTTTTATATAATCCTTGGCTGCCATCCATCCTCGCCCCCGAATTGAGTCCATCGTGTTAGTGCGCCGCAAATTCTTCTGCATCCTGCCTTCCTTGGTCCTCTAGCCTTGGCCCTGAGTAGTGAGTCGACAAAATGCTGAGTCCCAAATATCAACGGGCGAAGTAACGCCCGCAAGCAAGTCGAAGCCTGTATCTGAGGGGTCCTGGGTGTGGAAAAGGGCGGCCAAAGCTCACTGGTTTAGTAAATCCAGCGGTATGCAATAATGTTAAGAAAAGTCCGAAATGAAACCTGAAAGAAAAACCGACATGAAGACCTGTCCATGAGTCGAGGTGAAACTAGAAGGCCGTGTCGAAAAAGCAAATGCAACGGGGAAATGGTGGTGTGCTAGATCAGGGGAGAGAATCAGGTCAGTGTAAAGCCGATCGACTAGCAAACGCCGTTTCCATACGGAGCAGACATTCCTCAGTTGTAGCCGAGAGCTCGGCCAAGAATTCTCTCGATAGCTGAGAGCTCGAGGTAGGCACAGTCTCCCAGAGACATGTGGTCAAACTGAGGACCCTGAATATAGTTTACCTCATGGAAGAAGTAGCCCCAGTAATCATCAGTATCCTCGAGTGTCTCCTGGATGGCGGTGCGCTCATGGATGGGAAGGACGAGGATATCGCGAGTAGTCTGCTCACGAATAAGGCGGATGTACCAGTCAACAACGTCCAGAGGAACCTCAGGCTTACGCATGATTGCGTACTGGTGAACCCAAGAGTTGGGGTTCAATGGCTGACCGTGTCGACGCTGTTGTTCCATGGGAGGCGCCAGCTGAACCATGAAGGCAATGTTGTCCTTCTGAAGGACGGTAAACCCCTTGCAATCCATAGCAGTTCGGATAATACGCTGAAAAAGAGAGGAGTTGAGGTTGACAGGATCATCTTGCTGGGCCATTGATTTACTGAGCAAGCGAATCAGTTTAATGGTGGCCTTGTACATGGCACCTCGTTGCGAGATCGTGACGTAGTTGGCAGCAAACCAAGGGAACTTTCGCAAGGTACTGATGAGGCACTCATAGGGGCGCTGGGGGCACTCTTTGGAGAACGGAGACTGCGAAACGGTATCAGTAATACGGTCAAAATATGAGCAACTGTGCTAACTTACTCGATGGGGAACTTCCACATGCTTTACAAGCATGACCATTTCCTCGGGAGAGATGAACCCCTTGAAGTTCGCCCAGGGTTCGACAGGATTGTGGGGAAGAATCTGGGGAGATGCCCCGTCCCAAAACACACCACGAGCAAGCGGGAAAAGGTCCTGCATCAGAGCGGCCTGACTCGACAACTCGACCTCAACAGGGCGCTCTCCAAGACGACTAACGCGGCCAAGTTGGATGTTCTGATGGTGTTTCTCGGCGCAGCGCATAGCGTCCTCCATTGAAACAAACTCGACAAAGGCATCCATGGTCTTGGATGTGGCCCGATCCATGATAATGTGGATGGGTTCTTCACCATCACTCAGCATCCGGCTGTTGCGGCCAATGAACGCCACAACCTCAGATCGTTTGGTAGAAAAGGGGATCTAGAAGAATTAGAACAAAATAAGCGGAAGGGGTTAGGGGAGGACTCACGTTCTTCAGGCGAACAACGCCTCCAGTGGAGGGCTTGGCCGATCCAGGGCCGCTGATGAATGGAAAGTACTCAGGGCTCATGGCGGTTCCCAAGGCGGGAAAGCCTGAGAAGGTACAGGTCAGCTCAGCTAGCTTTTGGGATTTGTTGCCAATAAATTGGACCGGCATCGGAGCAGCGAGCATGGCTTGCTGGACAGCAGGAGGGGGCAATGTGGGAAACGGAATGAGAGCAGTCGGTTCAACACGCTCAGGACTGCCAAAGGGGTCCTGCGGGCTTGTTTGAGAAGCACTGGACATTGCCTGGAGATTCAAGTTGAAGCGGGGAGGAGGCAAAGCGTTGACAGGCTGGCCGGATGTTCGGGGTGCGTAATTGCGCGGCTCTGTCTGGTGTTGGTAGTGGCCAGGAATAGGACTAGACAGTGATTCACCCATGCCACCGTTGCCGCTGAGCTGGTGAGGAGTGTGGGTGTGACCTGGGCTCAACAGGGCAAGACCGGAGCTGTATGAGACACTCTGAGGCAAACCAGGATTATACGAGTGGTTGTTGGAAGGCTCGTTGGGGGTGAAAAACCGCTGACCACCAGACGCGGGACCGGAGCGAGCAGAGTGTTGACTACCGGGCTGAGACGTGGAGTTGGGGCCGCGAGGAGGTGAAAGGAGACCGATCTGTTCGACACTGCGTGGATCGATGCCTTGGGCAGGATGAGTAGCCTAAAGTTTCAAAGTTAGTGATGAGTCTTACGAATGTTTTACCATAAATTTATGATGAGACTCATCATAAGACCATAAAGGATACCGTAAAACTTACATAAAGCTGAGCGTCATGCGGAAGACGGTTGGCGATCCCTGAACTCCCAAGACTTTGAGTGTTGCCGTTCACAATTATGACTCCGTGAGGGGCTCTGTTTTGCATAGGGAGTGAAGAGCCATTCGCAATAACATGATGCGAGTTTCTGGTAGACGACGGGACGGCGCCGTCAGCAAAACCATGATGAGGAATATCTCCGTTTGTCGTAGAAGTTGAGAGACCGTTGACTGTACCCTCGGTCATGTAATTGCCGGCTTCTTGGGCTTGGCCTCCCATCTAAGGGGCCGAAGCACCATGACCAGATGGCATGGATGAGTTGGTGGCATAAGCAGCACCCTCAATGGGGCTGTTGGGCGGCACAGCGAGCGGTGCACCAAAGCCATACTCAAGTCCGTTCTGAGGAGAGAACATTCTCATTTGGTGCTGCATATCAGCAAATCCACTGGCCTGAAGGGCATTGTCAAGAGCCTGCTGAGCTGTGGGTATCCAGGAGTTCAAGTTGCCGTTCACCTGTGAAGCGGATCCAGAGTGGTACCCACTGTCAGTGCCTCGGAATTGTACAGGCTGAGATTGGAAATATGGTGACCCGAAGGGTGGGTTTGAGTAGAGGGGGGCCGGGTGCTGGATCGACATATCTCCATTTCCTTGAGTAATAGGAGGGAGGGGTCGATCAGACTGACCCGCAAAGGGGTCGGGGTGATACGACATGCTGGAGTCGCGGGGCTAGAACTGGAGATATTGTCAGAATATCGACGATATTGATCAAGGTATTGTTGAGGTATAAGACATCAAACGCTGCGAGGCTCCACAGGAACATATTTCTTCGTGACTAAGTCGGGGAGCGACTCGCGAGAAGAAACTTACCAGTAGGGAATATGCGCCTATGTGTTTTCGATACGAAGACGCGGGACAACGTGAGAACCGCAACTGTGTTTCCGTACTTGATCTGGAATGAGTTGTTTGCCTTGTGGGGAAGAGTTGAAAAACAAACGAGATGTTTGAAGTTCAACCACGCCCGAAGGTGTTTGTGGGGGGGAAAGGAAAAGAGGAAGAGATCAGGGGAGCGTTTGATGATTTTATAGTCAAGCCGATGAGCGCACACGTGATCGTCCGAACTTCTTTGCACTTCTAGTCTTAGTACTTTAGACCCTAAGAGGTGGATATTTAGTATACAGAAGTGCAGGTGAGGATCGAGCAGTCAACCTGAAGGGTGGGTAAGTGATCGTCCGAACTTCTTCTCACTTAGCTTCTTAGTACTTCAGACTTTGAGAAGGGATATCTAGTGTCAAGTGCAGGTGAAAATATCGTAGTCAAGTCGACGGGCACACAAGCGATCGTCCGAACTTCTTTGCACCTCGAGTCTTGGTATGTAAGACCCTAAGAGATATACTAACTTCAAAGTGTACAGGTTAGATCTTCGCAATCACCGACGGCAACACAAAGACTGTCTGAACTTTTGCGCACTTGAAATCTCGGTTTTCAAGACTCAGAAGTTAAAGGGCTGGGGGTTGAAAAAGGGCGAGTAGAAAGTGATGGATGAGGAAAGGAAACTGATAGGGCCGAGCAGTGAAAGACACCACAACGAGTTCTCTTCCAAGAACCGAGGAATCTCCTTACAAGGTTAGCGTCGTTGAACGTGAAAAGTTGAAGAAGAAAAAGAAGTGGAATGGTTAGGGTTGTGGAAAGGGTAGAGCAGAGGCAGACAGAGTTGGAGATATTTGCTTGAATGCTCAGGATTCTTTCCTATGCAAGGTTGAATCGACCGAAGCTCAAGGAGAGTGACTAGCAATAGAGGAAGAAAAGGAGGGAGAAAGTTGGCCAGGCGGACATAATGTCAGGGAACAGCCATTCAATTGTCTTGGAGAAGCAGAAAACGTGCACAATATTGCTCCGATATTGTCAGTGCTGGTAACTTGTCGGCAGTGTCAGAAGGGAAGATGCCAAATGGAGGAAGAGAACAAGGACATTGAGTGGTAGTTCCCACCAGGGTATTGACAGTGATTCCCTTACCATTGGGCAAATCGACTTCAGCAGTGAATAATGAATGAAACAATAAAATAACAATAAAGAGTCTGTTCATATTTATGAAGATGGTAAAAATAATGATTGATGAATAATGATGGATCAATGCTGGGTCTAAGATGGAGTTGATGCCTGAAATGAAATATTCCATTGCCGACCCGAGGCAATCAAGACCATGCCTGCTTCCTTAATTGGTAGAATGGCATCTGGATGGCCAACATCACTGCTCCACTTACAATACTAATAGAATCTTCATAGAGAGGGAATTTAGACTTCGTTTCCAGAAGGATGCGCATTTCAATTCGGTATGGTCGGCAAAGTTTATGTCTAATATCGTTCGTTATCTCGAACCTCTCTCCTTACCACAGCATGAAGCTTCACGGTCGATATCTTTTACCTAGTCACAGAAACATAGTGACAACCGATACTCCCAAGCAAACTCCAAGCCTCAAACCAGCTGAGGGGTTTAGTCAAACTACAAATGGTCAGCACTCTTGAGCACGGTCACGGTGATGGCAATTGGAGTAGTCTCACAGGTGTAAGGAAAGACTCGGCTACGAATCGTGCTCGGGCGTTCAACTGTGATTGCGTTAGCCTGGTCCCATCGCATTCCATCATACGATCTGGTACTCACAAATAGCTTCATCTCAGAGATTTCCTTGTCGACCTCCTCCATAAATTGAATGATGAAGTCGACAAGCTTGTGCTTCAGCATTTCCTCAGTGTGGAAGTTTGTTATCAGGAAGGAGATATCATAACCCTACAACAACAACAACGTCAGTCAGGGGTGATTCAATGGCATGGCATGACCAGTAGCTGACCTTGATGGGTTTCCTCCGCAGGATAAAGAAAGACTCGGCACGTTGCGTCAAGAATCTTGTAAACTTGTGGACCAGAATATGCTCGATCTCGTCGGCTTGCTTGATCTTAATGCTGATACGGACGGAGTTGATGCTGGGCTCGATCAGGACACGCTCGTTCTCGTTGCGCGCAATGGTCAAGGGCTGCAGAAGGACTTCGGGGGACGTCTGGGCCTCAATCTCTGGGACATTGTGTCGCTCGGCCGTCTGGGAAGCAAAGTTGGAGAGCGTGAGCGCGGCGGTCAAGCTGCTGCGTACGCATTGCAGGTAAGGTCGGAGGGATTGAGACTAGGCGGGGGATAGCTGTCAGCTTGCGGTCAGGGACATGATATCAATGGGGATGTACCATGGCTACAAATACGTCCTAAGACGTTTTGAATGAGCTGAAAGAAGCAACAATCGAGTGTTGACGGACAGCACGGAGCTCGGCGGGGTCGGTTGACGTTGACGTTGGAGGTTGGAGCTTCCAAGACGTGAGGCGCAGTTGTTAATGAGGCGTCGCCAGGCCTGACGTCTCCGTCTCTTTGGGTGGGGCCCATGATGGGGAATCCTTGGGGACGTCCAGAGGTTCACGTGTGAGAGCTTGTGCCTCATGAGCTCCTTGTGGCTTGACCTGTCACTAGCCACTCTTTCGTTGTCCCGCGGAAACTACACCGCTTTCCCCACTAACAGTTCGCCTTCGTCCAGGTACCACTTGGTGACGCACCTCGAGCATCTTCTACCTTCTACGCCTTAACCCTGACAAACACTAACTTTGAGCACATGGTGCAGATTTGATCTTTCCTTCTTCCTTTTTACTGGTACTCTTGTGTATTCCTAGATTTGGGCTTTTAGAAGACGCCGAACCAACGGCATTTTACTCACTCAAAGCCTGGTCTCCCTACACCCCTCCTCCAACACTTCACTTCCATCAACCGAAACGATGTCGTCCATATCAAGTAAGTTATTCGCTTGCATTCTCGACTCCTCACTATACAAAAACTTTTGGTGACACTTGCTAACCTCCATCAGTTGTGGTGAAACACCAAGGCAAAAAGCACGATGTCGAGGTCGACCCCACCTCCACTGGCGAGGACTTCAAGCTCCAAATGTTCAGCTTGACTAATGTGGAGCCCGAACGCCAAAAGATTCTGATCAAAGGTGGCCAACTCAAGGATGATGCCGATATGAGTAAGCTTGGCTTGAAGACTGGCCAGACTGTCATGATGATGGGTACCCCAAGCTCTGGTGGTGGTGCACTTGTTCGACCCAAGGAGGTGATCAAGTTTATCGAGGATATGACGGAGGCCGAACAGGCCCAGCAAGTTGGCGCGACTCCTGCTGGTCTCATCAACCTTGGAAACACATGCTACCTAAACTCGACCCTCCAGACTCTGCGTTTGATCCCTGAACTCCAAGAGGCTCTGGGCGACTACAGCCCTAGCAGCAGCGGCGGCAACTTCATGATGGCCAGCACCAACATGGACCTCGCATCTCAATTATCGAGTTTGTATAAGAAGATGGGAGAAACACAGGACGCCTTCCCTCCCATGAACTTCTTGAACTCTCTGCGAGTGGTATTCCCACAGTTTGCGGAGAAGTCCAAATCAGGGCAGGGTTATGCTCAGCAGGATGCAGAGGAGGCCTGGTCACAGATTGTTCAGCAACTCAACCAAAAGCTCCGGATCAAGGACGGCGCAAACACTGCCGAATCTTCCTTTGTCGAGAGGTACATGTGTGGTGAATTCAGTTCAGTCATGGAATGCGATGAGGAGGAAGCTCGCAACGCTGGCGAACAGCCCATCATTAACAAGGAGAGCTTCGCCAAGCTTAATTGCCACATTGACAGTTCGACAAATCACCTGCGAGACGGTATTCTTGCCGCACTCAAGGAGAAGATTGAGAAAAAGTCAGAGGTTCTTGGCCGGGATGCTGTCTACACCAAGACTTCCAAGATTTCTCGTGCTCCTAAGTACCTGACAGTACACTTTGTGCGCTTTTTCTGGAAGCGAGAGACACAGAAGAAGGCCAAGATTATGCGAAAGGTGACATTCCCCAAGGAGCTTGACATTGTCGAGTTCTGCTCCGATGAACTGAAGAGCGCCCTCATTCCCGTGCGCGACAAGGTTCGCGAGATTCGCAAGGATGAGGAGGATATCGAGCGTGCCCGTAAGCGACGTAAGAAGACTCATGACCAGGACGTTGGCGATATCCCTGGCGGCGCCGGGCTTCCCACGGAGAAAGAGAAGGAGGAAGCCAAGAAGAAGGAGAACAGGGGTGATGGCAAGTCAGCGGACGGTGATACCGTCATGGGCGAGGAAGGTGAGACATACAAGACAGATGCCGACATCGAAGCCGAGAGGAACGCCTCAATTCTTGAGGCTAAGAAGGAGCTCAATGCTCTTATCAACCCTGACCTGCGCAACGACGACGGTGCGAACCAGTCTGGTCTTTACGAGCTCCGAGGTGTTGTAACACACCAAGGCGCTAGCGCCGACAGTGGTCATTACACCTCGTATGTCAAGAAGTCTGCACCTATCGACCCTAAGACTGGCAAGAAGGGCGAGGAGGACGGCAAGTGGTGGTGGTTCAACGACGAAAAGGTGACAGAAGTGGAGGCTGACAAGGTCGATACTCTGTCCGGTGGCGGCGAGTCTCACTCTGCTCTTATTCTTCTGTACAGGGCTATTCCTCTGCCCTCCGCCGAGGGTGTTGTGGAGTAAGGAATATGACAGCTGCTTAGATAGATGGAAGTGCACTACAAGTAGACTGTTGCCTTGATATAGGTATAGCATGATTTGACGAATCAACACGAACAGGGTCCTGGCATGGCAATGTCAATTAGGCGTAGGTGGAAAACATGGCAAGCAACGCACAATTGATAAAATGTTGATTTTTACGTTGCGAACCAACAGAGTACTCGACCCTATAATGCGTTTCTCAAGAATATCTCTACAGCGCTGTGTAGTCAGATCCCCCCTCAGGTGAATTTACTTTTTGTACCCGTCCGATAACGCCAGTCCCTGTATAGTTTGCTTGTAAAGTTACAGTATGATAATACAACACCATCAACCTCTTGCCCTCGCCGCTATGACGAACTGTTCTCCTTCCTCACCTTTTCAGCCTCGCGTTCCTTGACACGGAGCTCAAAAGCATCTATCTTCCTTTGAAGTACTGCCTTTTGTGAAACCAGAGACTTCCGTTGTGATAGGAGGGCAGCTATTTGGTCGTTGGGGGATGTGGCTCGAAATTCTTGGATAGCCTGTCTCCATCGTCAGTAACAAGCTTTTGCGGGTATCCCAGGATATAACCCCACCTCTTTCTTCTCATTGTCCGTCTTGAGCTGCGCGCCAGTGATTGTGCCCGCAAAGATACATGCTGCAAAAGCAACTGCCCAGACACCGCGCTTGAACTTTTCCTGCCTTGTCCACTGATGAACAGCCATTGTGCGAAGCGACCCCTTGTAGATTTCGATCACTGGGATTACCAGTACCCTCTCCAAATCTCCTCCGAGAGCTTTCTACGCTGCCGGGGCGTTAATTGGTGGTAAATGGAAGATGTTAGACTCGACGTCGAAGATGTTGACGATGTTGAAGCGTTCGAGTTGGTGGAGCTGAGTGTTGGCCGGGGCGGGGCGGATGGAGATAAAGACGAGTGCGGAAACGAAACCTGCGGTCTTGGAGGAAGGAAATCGAGCTCAATCGGAGGACTCGGCGAAGGCGGATCTTGAGATAATTCGGAGACGGACCGGTGCCGGGTCACGGAGAAAGAATGGTCGGGATCGCGGAAGTTGATGGAGGCGGCCGCCAAGTGGACCTCTGGCGGTAGCCGTAGATTGGTGATGTGCCTTAGTAAGCAGGCTGCAGCTTCAGTAGTGGGGAGGAGGGGCATCGTGGGGGGGGATGACGCTGATGTCACAGGCGATGAGACTGGTGGTATTGGAGTGAATATTGGTAATAATTGGTAAGATTATGAGATGTTGGCATTTTGAATAGTAAGGCAGAAGAAGGTTTCTGGGTCTCTAGCGGAAACTGTACAAGAAGCTTGAAGGTCAAAGGACAGCTAAGTTTGGCATATTCGGGGAAAAAGCAACTGCAATTGAGTTTTCGAGATGCGGTATCTACTTACGCAATGAAGGCTAAAATAAACAACTGTCAACTTCTTACTGATCCGTCAAAACGCTATGATTATTTTCTAGCAGTAGATGCGGTTTGTCCTTCATGGCTGGACTTGATTGCAGTGTTCACAATATCACTTCAGCTGGTATGAAAGATGTAGTGCTTCATTAGCTAGCATTATCAATCAGTAAGCGCGTCTACCAAATAATAATCACAAGCGTATTCTTTCTTAGGCATGCTACATGCAGGACCCCATGAGCCTACCTGTAGGTTCCTTCCAATCTTGGATGAACACCCATTACGTGCAAAGATCGTCAATGGAAGGAAGAGCCGGAAGGTGCCCCTCCATGATGGTACCTGACGGACCTAACAGCGGGGTTTGTCAACACAACGTAATCCTTCCATCTCAACACCAAAAAGAAGTTTGGAGATACTCCATTTTTTTCGTCTTTCCTCTCCTCATTCTGCGGAGGTTTTTCTGGTATATCATCCCCCCCCCTTACATACGGTGCCTCTTGCTAGTGCAGAGATTAACCGCTGATATCATTTCTTGAACGTCAACTCCCAAGTCCTGGTCGTGGTTCGTCTGACCCCGCCATAACAGGCCACGCCCATATTCACGTCAGATCACCTTTCGATTCGCCATTCTATGAGCATTGCTGATACCTGGTACAGAAGTTCCCTGTCTTTTGGAGATTATATAGAGTCCATCGGAAGTGGATAGTCCCATTCATCCTCCATCATCAAGCTCTGAACCATGTCGACTCCGCGTGTATTCCTCATTCGCCACGGCGAAACAGAGTGGTCACTCGATGGTCGCCATACAGGTCTGACTGACATCCCCCTTACCGCTGTTGGTGAGAAGCGTGTCAGAGCAACAGGGAAGGCTCTTGTTGGTCCCGATCGCCTTATCGCCCCCAAGAAGATTGCTCACATGTAAGTCATGTGTCCTTGATGCTCAACACTTTTGGTCGGCACCTTAATGTGCCAGCATTCTTGATGCGGAAGCGCCCGAGATATTATGCAGTGAATAGCCTCACTTGCTGGTTCTCCAAGAGAGGCACTGGCACACTCCATGCTGGCATAAGTCCCATTGTCATCCACTACGCCATCATCGTATAACCGCTCAAGCTGATAGGTTTACAGCTATGTTTCGCCTCGAAAGCGTGCTCAGCGCACCTTTGAGCTTCTCAACCTTGGATTGAACCGTCCCCTTCCTTGGACACCTCATGGCGCTCCCGATGGTACTGGTCTCCAGTGTGAGGCCGAGGTTGAGGTCACAGACTACATCCGGGAGTGGGACTACGGCGACTATGAAGGCATCACATCACCAGAGATTCGCAAAATTAGAGCTGAACAGGGTCTGAAAGGGTCATGGGATATCTGGCAGGACGGTTGTCCTGGAGGAGAGTAAGTAACTGTCAAATTGTTCTTGACTACCCTAGACTGTCATCCCGGATTACAGTTACGATCGTCTTGCCAGCTAACACTTTTTCGTCAGGAGTCCTCACGATGTCACTCGAAGGCTTGATCAATTGATAGAGGAGATTCGAGAGAAATGGCATAAGCCAGCTATGGACATGGGCAGTGATCAATGTGGTGATGTCTTACTTGTTGCTCATGGACACATTCTACGTGCCTTCGCGATGAGATGGGCAGGGTACGCATTGCGAGAAGGGCCAACTTTCTTATTGGAGGCAGGCGGTGTTGGAACCCTTAGGTACGTTGTGATTGTTCTCCTTCCTTGCAGTGCATCTGTTGACAATGTCCAAGCTACGAGCATCACAGAATCGAAGAGCCGGCTCTTCTCCTTGGCGGCGCATTCGTGGTTGAACTTGACGGTCAAGATGCTTAGCCAGACTTATGTACGCCAAAGATTTCAATCAAATATACAAATGCATAGCGAGATCTCATATCATCGACTCGATTAATTAATTACATGTTTTAAGTGGCGCCGACCATCGACAGCTGAGCTAGGGCCCCCTAGTCCAGAGGTGGTAATCCATAATCTCCCGACGATCAGACCCAAGATGATGTTGTATCTGTCACTACTCCGTGGTCCATCCACGGCCAACACATGTTTCAATAATCGAAGCTGACCTTGCACAGACAGCGCCAGGTCTCATGACATAGTGCGTAGCTATCGACGCACTCCACAGAAATGAATAAACCTCCGTTCGGTGACACCGGCGTCAACAAGCAAATGTGTTTCACCCTTGTTTACCAAATTAACCCAAATGCCTCTTATAAAAGACAAAGACTAAAGGGGGTGTATAAGGGTACAGTACTCCGGGTGGTAGAACGTACGACGCCACATCTAGGGACTTAGTTGATCTCAGGCATGGGCGTCCTGGAAGTGCGGATGAGGCTGAATAGAGCGTAACTCACATGATATCCCTTCTCCGCCCCCCAGACACGGGACCGCGCCGCCCCAGACACGCCATTGCCTCCCTTGTTTGGTTTTCAGCTCAAGAACGTCATTGCCAATTTCTCAAAGTGTACACCGACGCTATCGAGTAATGTGCCAAGCATCGTCCACTTCATCCCTTGACCACAAAGGAGGCTTGGCTGTTGCCGGATGAAGAATGTACCTGTCGGCCGCACCCATCGGAACAAGGTTTTCGTTGACCGAAAGGGCGGGACGGGACGGTCCATATGAGGAGAAGGATGTGAGCAAACGCGAGAAGGGAGGTCACTTGTTCGGATATGGAATTTGGCTTTGTCGGTCACCAGGACGAGGGTTGTGTTACATACGCCGGACTAGTGGTAGTCTTTGGGTATAAATGGCTGCTTTAACAAAGTATGACCAGATCGCTGGGTCCTACGGGCCGTTTCTGGACTGCAACTGGGCTTGCCATGTGAGATTGAGTGTCGATATTCATTCCAGTGCCAGATGGATGATGTCGTGTTTGTATTTGAGAAAACAGTTACCCTAGACAAATAGATACCAACACCAAACATCAACAATTCAGTAGAATATCGAGATATACAAAACAATTACCACCATAATCTTGTACCACATCCACCAAATTGAACGTAGCCCTTGTATATCACGTCTGCAATTACGTAGGTATATATATATGATACAGCCAGCGGCCTAGGGGATAACCTAGCTTGGTATGGAATATCGACTCCCCAAGAGACTAAAAGGCAATTGCAACTGATCGAATTCGCCATGGAGCTTCATAACATTATGGCCAGTTCTCTCCCTATACAACTAAAGTCCCCCATGTATCAAAGAAGTAGACATGTACACAATTATTCAGAGCTTTGTTGCCCGGGCGATAAAGACTCTCTTGATCATGGACAGTCCCTTATTCTCTCCATGGCCATGACCATGACCATGGCTGTGCTTGTCGTGATCATGGCTATTGGCATGGTTTTGACTATGACCGTGACCGTGTCCATGGCCATGTCCATGCTGCTTCTCTCCTCTGGGATCCTTGAACGCAATAGGTTCCGGAAGTTCTTGGTAACCAAAGTCGGTGAGCCCAGCGTTCTCGAACATCTGCTTAATCTCATCTTCCACAAATCCATGGTGTGTGATGCCACGGTGGGCAGCATCTTCGGGGTCTATCTTGTGAGCGACAAAATCAATGATAAAGAGCACGCCGCCGGTCTTAAGACGTTCAGCCAGTCTCTTGGACGCCAGGCCAGGCTTGTCAAAATGGTGGAATCCGAGTCCCACGCCCGCAACATCAAAATCAAAGAACTTAGCATCCGCAAAGGCCGCAGGAGAGGCATCTGCAGGATCAGCCAGGTTGCCTTGATAGGCTTGTCTAGAGGTACCCTGTATATCGTTAGAAAGGTTAGCCGTGTTCGAACGCACCATAGCACTGTTACAATAGGTCTACGCCTTGTCTGGCACTGGGCAATACTAACATGACTTTGAGCTTGTGTGTTATACACGTCAACCATATCCTGAGTAAGGTCAATGCCGATAGCCTCGCTTGTATGTTGCGCTAACACCTGTGACTTGCCGTCAGCTTCCGTTCAATGTCTTGCAAGCCATGCCAATAAGGGTGGAAAGCACTAACCCGTGAAAGCATGCCAGTACCGCATGCGTAGTCTAGTAACCTAGCACCTTGTTTGATGCCAATGAAAGGAATCCGTTCATTGATATAACGCTCCAATTGCACGACCGCATCCGCATTGCGTTGGTCGTACTCACTGGCGATCTTACTGTGTGATTACACCACATTAGCAATGAAATTGACTGAACTGAGTAGCACAACAGCGCATGCTGTAGGTAAATGTCATAGGAAGTGGCAGCCATGAAGCACAGGAAAGGGATGTATATGTACGTGCTGATCATAGATCCAACACTCGACAGGGGCGTCAACGCACCCAAAGTAAGCCTGGTTTTCAGATACAACACCAGTCATGGTTGCAAGGTCTGGACCGACACCAAGTGAAACAACGAACAAGTTGTACAAGAGAAGGGACAGAGACAGGCACAGTCGCATAGAACAAACAAGTGCTTGCTGAGAGTTAGATTGCGGTTTCACAGAGTCGAATTGAGTGAATGTTGTGTGAGACAAACTTCTGTCGACTGCTCAATTTGGCCGTTTTATATGACATGCAACGGGGACTTTTCGGGCAGTTAAGTTTGTGTCGCAGACTTAACGTTCGCAGACTTAACATTCGCAGACATTTGACGATATCTCCGAAACGTCGGCGACAGAAGAAAAAGACCCCGCACTTGAGGTGAATACCAGCACTGTAGTTTGTCCCCTTACTGTACACAGGAGCTCTATGACGAGCAAACAACGCGACTCTGTTATTATCTGTTTCAATTGTATATTGTAGACCTTGTGGTATACCGCCTGGGCTGTGTGGTACATGCTTAGCTGTACTTGTTGATACGGCCACGACATTATTCTTACGCGATAGACCTTGGTTACTACTAATCTTTCAAGTTCGAGAAAAAGCCATGCAAGGTCATCGTTATGGCATCTTACGTGGTGCTAAGGGTGCACCTGGTGAGAGATGAAACATGATATTCTTGTCTTCTCAGGGCTCGAATTGTACACCAGTCAACCATCCAAAGACACTCCAACAGCCTCGATAGCCAACGTGACCGTCATGGACACGTCGTACGGGACGAATTGACTGGGCTGAATAGGGTCTGGGTACAGTACACATGTTGTGTTGTTTGTCCAAATTAGGATTGAATTGTGGACGATCCATGATGTGTGATCCGTGATCCTGCGGCTGCACGAGCGCACCGGTCCGCCAACCGCGCATTGACGGGACGATACGATACGATGCGGAACGGTAGAGTACGTATCCTTGTAAACGACAGTCACAGTCGTATCCAAAGAGCATGTTAACCGTAGGGATTCATTCTCCATCCCAATCCCAATCCTGATATTCCTCCGTTTGTGCACACAACAACAAGGTGTCGCATGGCCTAGGTTGCCAGGGCCATGCATCCACCTAACCAACAAGTGGTACGAGATGGCATCCCGCTTTGTGAGCTTTGGCATGCACAGAGCCCAAAAAGAAGAAAGGGCGGGGGTTTCACGTCGCTCAACGCTGATCTTTGAGCCTGCAAGGGATGATACAATCCCGTAGCGGTTTCCTTGCTATCTTGGTGCATCTGTGAAAGAATATGCAGATCTACTGCCTGTGGCCAGCCGGTAGTTCTTTTGTCGGGGCACGGGACTTCGGCCTCTGTTTGTATGAGTGTGCCGAAAGTTCAACGAGGCTGGTACATCCGCTCGACTGGGATTTGGAGCGGTCGCAACGCAAGCGAATGGAAACGATGATCTCTGCAGGAGGAAAAAGCCAACGTCGGATAGATGCATTGTACCAGGTTCAGATCTTCCTCCTCACCGCCTAAATGCTGTGGAGGATACAAACTCTGTTGCGGCCTTGCCGCTTCGTGATCTAACACATTCTCCGGGAGAGCCAGGACTCACATTATCTCAAGAAGCAGGCGGAGAGCTTTTTATATAGGGCGTTCAAATTAGATTTCGACATTGATTGAGCCATCGTGGTCTCTGGTGCGGCTATCTATTGGGCCCCGCTAAGTATAAATCACGAATGGGCAAAGGTACTCTGCTACTGTGTCAAGCTGTTGGGACAAGCAGTTGCGAGATCAGACCCAGGACAAAGAACATAGCAAGAAATGCGAGGCTCGATTGTCACACTGGAGCAAGTCAAGAATGAATTGGGGCGTGTTTTCTCGCAGGGCACCCCATTTCATGATACAATAGCACTCTAGGCCAGGCCAACGCGCATTCTTCAGCCTGCAGGTCGCCGTGCATGCAGACGAGGTCTCGTGGTGTCAGAGTACCTATACAAAAAAATATAAAAAATATAAAAACAAATCGCTTGCTTTTTGCAGTGCTGTCTATATCTTGAGGCCGGTCTCGAGTCACGCAGATCCAGACGTGACGCAATACAACCTTAGAAGCATATTTCTGTTGGGTCTTTCTTTTATCGCGTTCGATAGGAACAGCATGATTGACATTGAGACACGGCACAAATTCGCGTGTTCCTCTTTAGAGGACGGGGTGAAAGTAGAGTGACAAGAGGCTGGCTGACTGTGGGTTTCTCTTCCAAAGATGGAAAAGGGATCGGTTCCTGCGCCCCTGTTACGAAATCCACACTGTGAGTATTGTACTCATCCATGTTGTTGGCGGTGCAGGATGACATGCAGCCCCGGGATGGCGCGAAGCGACCAGCGACCGTGCCGCGCCGTGAAATTGCGACGTGGCAAGGCTTTGCTGGATGGATGCGCCTACAACTGTCGACCCTCGCGTTCTTTTTTTTCTTTTTCCTTCTGCAAGCTTCAAGATTCCTTCAATGCATTTGTTTTTTCTTTGCTGTGTGGGAAGCCAGACATCTGGGACGCTCCCACCCCCTGTAGAGGAAAAAAAAGAAAGGAAATTTGATTGATCGTCTTTTTCTTACACACCCCTAGGCTACCCCCCTCTTTTGTGATGTAGCAGGTCAGTAAGCAATCAAATCCATGACACGGTAGCCTCGTCTGTCTCATTTAGGTATGGCGGCCCAACCATTAAAGCCACGGCGCCCGAGTAAAACTGGGACAATATACGGGAGACATGCAGCCTACCCGAGCTCACAGGGGTCTTCCGCATGAGTGCCAACTCACGTGACTGCAAGTCGACGTGTGCGATTGGCGGACCGGGCCTTGCCTGAGCCAGGCCAGCGGAGGTGGATCTCTGAGATGGAGTCGAAAGTGTGACAAGCGAGGATGGCGGCAGCTTATGATGCAAGCCTCCGCGTCAACGCTGGCACCAGTCCAAATAATTTGGGACACCGTAAGCAGTATTGCGGACAGTAATCTCTGGGGAAGTACCTTTGGGACATATAGAATGTCGGTGTGGTATAATCAATGTTGGTTGTATTGCTTTTTGGCTGTGTCTACAAAAACATTCTAGTCCTAACATCGAGTTGCATCAACTTTTGTCGCCCCTGTATGTTCCTGTTTCATACGGAGTACCGTACATCGAAACACAGCACGGCACGGTATAGTGACTGTCTCAGCTCTTTGCTCTCTGTTTGTTCCCATTGATTGATGATTGGCTGCCTCTGTCAACAAAGGCTAATACGTTGTCTTGGCCTACCTGTATGGTTAACCATGCATAGATAGCGACCTAATATCCTACACCAGCAGAAGCTGTTGGCGGTCAACTGCTTTCTCCCTTGTATCTCAGACTTCTCATTCACCTCAGTAGAGAGGCTGTTGGTTTCGTTGCTGGCGGTGATCATGGTATTGGCTATCTCGAACTACGCCCTCACTGCGCTGGATATCCATAATTGAGTGCGCATAGTCATTCCCTTCCATGGCTGTAGAGGAAGTACAAGTCCGAACTAAGCGGCCTAGTCTGTTTGTTGTTTCGCCAAGTGGCAGCGCTGGGTGCTCGATTTGAGAGGATTGGGCTGATTTGCAAAGAGTGTCAGAAAGAAAAAGCAAATAGCAAATGAAGCAATATAGGGGAGTTAAGCCATTTATCCGGGGACAGAGAGTTGTGGTGACTGGTGACTGGTGACAGCAGGGCCTAGATGGACAAATGATGATGATTATGAATAATTAACGAACGATTGACGCTATGAGGATATGAACGACTTGGTATCTTATACCTCAGGCATGAATGTTCCAAAAAAAATCCACTGGAAGGTACGAAGCAAAGCAGCAGTTTACAATACCGATTGTTCGACAAATCCAGGCTGGCAGTTGACACCGAAATCAAACGTGCTTGCCCGGTTGGTCACCTCTGCCACCAAGTTAGCAGGTGCGATTGTCATGCTGGATTTTTGCCTACTTCTCAAGCTGACAACTTCAACAGATCCTCTCGTCACTACTAAAATGTTGAAAAGGATTTCTCACCTTGAATGTTTCTTTGTTACATCAACAACAATTCTATAGAGATTCTCAACTCTCGATCGGGCTTCCTTGGGCGTGTTCACCAACCAGCTTTGTCATCGCGTGTCCACTTGCGCAGCCTTTCAACACCTCTGTCCCTACAGCTGGCTCAGGTCATGTGAGCGTCACCTACCTAGGGGGACCAAAGTTATTGCGCATATCACATATCATTTTAATCGACTGGTAATCGGCGATGAGTTGTCATGGAACTCCTTGAAGATATCTCAGTTCAGGTGGTTGCCATTTAGATTGCTGTGTCTGATCAATGGTCTTGGTCCTATCAGCTATCAGATGAACAGAAGGAAGCTCGGTGATCCGGCTGGAGGCAAGGGCAAGGCTCTGCATGATCTGATAGGCCAGTTTACTCTGGTATGCGTCCTGCAAATCAAGCCATGACGCTGAACAGGGGGGTTATGTTGTAGCTCCGCTTGTCTGTGATGTGCCGGGACCTTGACACTCCGCACCACTAGCTCTTCTGATGGGTTGAGACATGCGCTTCCGAAGGCGTCGACAACACGGTACAATCCAGTTGCGAACATGGGGTCTGAGAAGTCATGCGGATATGCACAGCGCAGTCTTCATAAAGGCATCGGCGTCTATGACTACATGTCTCGGTTAAATGCACACACGCAGCATCCCATGTCGCCTGAATCTAGCCCACCACACATGCTATAGGCTCAGCATCAAGTCTGGAAGGTCGACATACGATGAAACGACGAAATTACAATGCAGTCATCGATGCTCAACACCTAATGCCTCCAATGCAGCATATTGGAAGCCAAGTTTTGCCAGGTCAGCGATTGATGATCGGTTTTATCGCCACGCCTGGCGCCTCCGTGTCAACCTGCACCTCGACTCGCCCATAGATGGCTATTCTGGAGCCTTTTCACGTGAAGCAGACTTGACGCGGCTTGCCGGGTTGACCAGAGTTGTCTCCCTTCAAAAACCCTCTCCCTGGGCGGGACAGCCCTTGCGGCCCGACGCGCACCTAGAAGCCGCATGCCCCGTAGTGGACGGCTCAGACCACCAGGCCCACCCTTAAAACAGCCACCGCTCACGCTCCTTTTCAGTCAAAGTCGCATCGCAACCCGTACCCGTTGCTAACTTACCGACAATTCAATCACAATCATCCCAAAAACTGATCGGTATATTCCATGTCATGAATTAGTATTCCTTGCTCTTGCAAACCACTTTCGCCTTACTTTGGTCGATAGTTCGTCGTCATCAATCGATCTTCCGTGAGCTGGACGGAGCATGACCAGGATCTCCCCCCATACGGCTTGCTATTGGACAAGCAAGAGCGAACGGCGGTATGTAATGCCACATGTGCAATCCTGCGCGAACACTTCCAACGCCTAATCCAAGCGAGTTTACCAATTGAACATCCATGGGCTTACGGGGATTAAATGCAGATGCATGGATCAGACGGCAGAGACACTGCGCGCTGACTTCTCCTTTGGCGGTCAGCAACCTTACTATGGCTAATAAGCATGCCTCCATTGAAACAAGCACGGTCTACCAACCATCAACGACAAAGGGGTGGGTTAGGGATCCTGAGGGCATCGAATATGCATGGTCCTGCACAGGCAAGTAAAAGCGTAACATCGTGCAGTACTGGCAGGTGTTGCTTGACAAGACCATCGACAAAATCTGCGACAAGTAGCGAATGGGAAAGCGAGCTGCAAGTAAGGTGAGAGGGGAGGGGGAGGCTTGGGCGTACACAGCCGGGACGGGAGGAGCCTTCTTGGTGGACGTTCCATCAAGTCACACTCGTTCCAATTGCCACGAAATGGAGTCCTGCGCATGTGCTTAATCAACTCTTTGCTGTTCCAGCCTATCACTGATAATTTGACGCAACTGACCTGCTTGGCCATCCATTCATATGTGTGATGCCGATGACCAGGGTGCCGGGGCGAAGGATGCAGTTACGGTGCAATCGCGTATGCCCTTGTGCACTTTCGCTTTCAACATTTCTATTTGGCCCCACGATACAACATGTACAAAAGAAGTGTCTGTAGGTTTTTGGCTGATGTGCCTACGGATTGACTTGATACTCCCCAAGTCCAAGACACACCCCTTCGAAGCAGAACTTTTAATCATGGCTCAGGGCTAAAAGAGCACCAAGGGCCGCCGCTCCCGTGCCTTGGATGTGGCTAGGAATAGAAAGGCGACGTCCGCATGCAATTGGTTCGCTGCAAATCGCTGGAACAAGCACCGTCGCTGATAGCGCCCAAGTTTCTATTCCGGTTTCCAGAGAACCGGAGCCTGTCTCCACAGTGAGCGTTCGTGACACGCAACGGAGCTAGGGGGCACAAGCCGATCCAGCAATTCGGTGCGATCTTGTAGCCAATGGCTAAGCCCATCCCCAGGCTTGTCATGTTGAAATATTCGACATGTCAGTCACGACCATCACAATCACAGTGCTTATCTGTCTCTTTGAACCCATTTTGGAATGGCTAGCTCCGCTATCGGAATATACAGTCTACCATACATGCGCTCGCAGAGCTTCTTGTAAACACAATGATTACAGAGACCGATTTGGTCCACAGCACCTGACGTTCTGACAGTGATGAGCAAGGTAATTTGTATAGGTGCGTCAGACTGGGTTTCTTAATTTCCTTTCCTTCTGGGACAGCCACTGAGCCGTACACCTCCAGCCGGTGAGCAATCCCCTCGCTTCAATCCTTAGCAGTATTCAGCATTTGAAAATACCTCTGGCCTGGACGACAGAGTCTGAGGACCAGGCAGGGAAGTTTCGGCGGAGCACTGCCTGAGCACGCAAGGATATCTTCTCCGCACCACATCGACGGCACGAAACCTAAGACGCGAAGGCCAAGGGACAGCAAGCCAACACACCAATCCATCCCAAACATAAGCCTCGGTGCTTCTCTGGTGAGGGTCTTGGGCGATGTGGAGGGCTGCACATACCCAATCAGAAAAATAAGAAGCTAAACTTTGGCTACAAGGTGTGAGCTCGACGAGGGGCAATGCTGAGGGGTCATCGGACATGCAAATAAACGAATGCTCGATTTCACGAGCAGTGTCCCACGGCCCATGGCCCGATCTAAAGCGCAGGGCACGCACCCGTTCTGTTGGGTTTATCTGAAGTCATACTGTGTGCTTTCTTGTGCCTGACTGGTCGCTTATTTCAAGCCAACTTTGGCGTCGATGGGTGAGCGTGGAGCTGATGTCGACCTGCATGAGTCGTGTGGGTGCTCGTCAGCTGGTCCCTGTCAGGGAGGGGCACCAAACCAAGAAAGGACAAAAACAATCGAGGGCACATGGGCGACGGACCAGGGATGGATTGATGGGCTGCTGGTCGATTCCTCGTGCGTGGACAAGGTTTTACAGCGTGTTTGGCTGTCAAGCCCGGCGCTATCTCGAGAGTTGCGGGTTGAACCGCTGTGCATTTACAGATACGTATCTGTATGGGCTGCCCAAAAGAAGTGCTCCCTGTGGGCCGTCAGTTGTTTTTTGTGGTTGAGGAGTGTCCGACCATGATCACGATGGCACGCTCTACCGCCATTTTGTATGGCACAATGTCGCCATACACACGTTGGAAAGAAAGTGTTGTCTCATTCGTCCAAGCCCTGCTCTGGTCCAGCAACACCAGACAACGTAGGGTAGGATAGCTAGCCTTTGACATATTTCGTCGCCGTCCGACAAAGAGGGCTCTGGGACTCGGCGTGCCACGACAAACAGCTAACTAAGCCAATATTTTATGTCAGGCTATTTAACAGGAATAGCAAGCAGCAGTTTGAATGTCAGCGTTAGCGAAGCAGATCACCTCAACTAGTTATTTCGATGATGTGCATCGAATCACATAAATGATTGAAGGCGTACCGTCCGTGAAATCCACTGATGATGTGCCGTTACCGACCTGTCGGGTGGGCTTTGTTTTCCCACACAAACCGCGAAAGAGTTAACCAAGGGCTATAAAGGCAAGAGTCAAACCCCATCAATGGGCTTGTTAATAATTGTGATATCCCACTTCGGACAGACCAACATCATGATGTTTACCACATAGCTCACGCAGTACTACTTTACACCCGTCGTGTTATGCAACACGATATTTGACTGCTGGAAGCTCCTACAAACGGCGAATGTAGCGGTGAGCAAATGCAACTCACTGCTTGCTGGAACTGCGTGTCAGCTTGGTGATTCACCCCGCGTTCTGAGGTGGAAGTATTTCCCACATTGCTGCTACGAATCTGGCCGTATACCATGACAATCTGCACCAAGGCCTCGTTCATGTCTCCTTCTTTCTCCGGGCACTACTGTACGAGAGCGGCACGTCACTGGGCCGTGGGGTCCCGTTGGGTCGGCCAGAGCCTGAATACCGCACCGATACCCGTACCGAAGGGATGACAGTGTATATTCGCGCGGAACTTTGCATCACTTGGACAAAATGTGAAGTATCCTAGATGTACTGTGTTTTGTCGACTTCAACTTGAGTTCACCGACACCGCTGTCATGTAGCGGATCTTACAGCTCTGCCGCATGGCGGCAGTAAACGAGGATGGCCCTGAAGCTAGATTAGAAAGGGAATGGATGAGCTGGGAGGGTCACAGGTCTCAGCGTTTCAGCGTTCAAGAACACTAGCATAACAAGGCATGCCGGACCGTCCCAGGTAACCCAGCGCCGTGCAGCCGCGATCATTGGCGAGACCTTGTCCCTGCCTGCTCCCATTATCCCGGAGACTCGTCATGCGCCGTCACCTATTTCGTGGCTCTTATGAAGTGAATTGACCTGCTATCACCTATCCAAGGGAGCTGCAATCTGGAATACGTTCACCCGTTGGATTGGGGTCTTTTTGCCGAGCTGCGTTGGGCGTGACCTAACCCGCGCCTCTCGATGAAGTTGAATCACGGCTCGGGGCATTATGCCCATACAGAATACCGCTTCTGAGCTGCTAGGTCGTTCTGCTGTCGACCATGTTCAAAATTATAGAGATGCATGGCCAAACTAGAACGAAATGATGAAACCGGAAGTGTGCGGACAGAAACTGCGCAAAAGAGAGTGATCAAGTTGCATGAATGATACCAAGGAATTGGCATGGAGGCGACACTAACTAATTCCATCGGCCATTTCCAGTATCGTCGTCCAAGGCTCAAGTCCGCCGCACCGAGGCAGCAAGATCCACCGAGCAAGCACAGGACGGTCAGGTCCCCCAATTGTTACCAGGGTTAGGTGTGTTCTCATACGCACGCTCCTAGCATCATAATCCGCCTAGGTTCACACCTATGGCCCATCCTTGAGACACTACGTAGTGCCCACGCCCCCAATCCCTTACGTCTGGGCTCTACTCCAGCAAGAGGCATCTGGCACGCCTTGCACACACTGGTAATGCATCCTGCGGCCGCCTCTGCAACCCGCCGTCGGGAACAAGCGCGGAACCCCAGACAACGCAACGGTCCAAAGCCCAGGGCTCTACATAGAAACCCCAAAATCATCCGCCCGCAGTGCGACGTCCCAACAGCATCTATTCTTCTGTTCTTGTTTCCAGCACGATGAACAAGGGAGCAGCTCTCAGGAACCCCAGCAAAGTTGCGTCTATCCTTGGTTGGACGGCTGTTTAGTTGCGAACTAAACGGACAGACTTCAGGGTATCTATCATTTGCGATACGGGGTCTCTCTGCTTCGACTGAGACGACACCTTTGGACAGGCTGAGGTCATCTGGCAAGTCAATCTTGAGCCTTGGGCTACTTCTCACAGCTGATAGGCCCGGCGCTTTCCAAGCTATCTATGCCCACCTGCCAGTTCTTACGTACAACTTTCGACGTTGATTCTTACAACCAGGCCTTCACGAGACTTTCTCAATCACACTTTTGGTCCAACACGCACAATTGCTTCGTTAGACGAGGCCCACATGCGTATACAAGACGCTTGCAGCGCGCAAACTCGCACACACTCGACAGAACCTCTATATATTTTGAGCTGTTAGGTACTGAGCATGTGCCTGCTTTATTAGCGGGTTCTGCGCGTATTCAATGATAACCTGTCAAGGCTACTCCTCATCTACCTGCTGTCAATTGTGGGATACGGGACATCTGGCATGGCTAGAACGCTCCGCACCTTCAGCTGGGCTTGTTCGGCGCCTCCCTGATCGAATCCACCACCTGCGTCGCCGCCTCGGCTTGTTTGCCCCTCGGCTGCTGCAAGGTACCGTCAGCTATCTTACAGCCAAATATTGGTTTGACGGCAAGGTGGTGGCGGGCTATGATCTCAATGCAATGGGCTTTGCAGTACACAAAGGATGGAATCGTACATGCTGTATTGTTGGCACATAACGTTGAGAGACGAAATAGTATCAAGCCCAGCCACTGTACTAACGCGCATTACCTTATGCCACCTTACTTACACCGTCAATACGTGCGTTTACTCGGTATTTTCCCGGTTGTGTCAAGAAAATATCGGCTTCCATTCACCTTCGACAAGCGACCACCACCGTCTTGTTGTTTTCCAGTTCTGGCAGGTTCTCTTTCTGCCAAGCCTGATATCCTTACGTGGTTTGTGTACTCTCCCATAACGCACCGACCTACAACTCATTGGCGTCATGACTCACTGGATAAGTCGGTGGTAGACGGCGGGCGGCGAACCAACATTTCAGCAACCTGACCTTGTCAATTATGGGAGCGAAATGCACAAAACCCTGCAGTGATTCTATCGAGTTTTGCTTGTGTATATGTCCGACCGAGGATACAAGATCCTAGAATCGGCCCCGGAACAGAGTGTTTTGTTATTCCGAACTTGTTAATCTTGGATCAGTAACCAGAGCGAACAAATGATCAGGGGCAAGAACTGCCAAGCAAGACATGGTTGTCCTAATAGAAAAGCATACGATGCAGCGCGTTTGGCTCTTATTTTACGGTCAGTGTCCTTAGTAAGGACAAGACAAGGCAAGGCGAAGGAGGCGCCACACCCGTTGAGATGTGATCGGCGGACATTGGCCTTCTTATTCACGTTGTTATGGTTGAGACTTGATGTATGCAGACGCCTCTGTTGTTTCTCTCCGAAGGTTTAATAGAGCAAAGAAGCTCCGCACGTTAAATGTCATCGACACGTCCAGACCCTGTAAGCGACAGCCTTGGACGCCATCGAAGATCCTGATGTCTCCACGGGAAGTCTCTTTTATATATATATTTTAAATTTGCTTTTTGTTTATTGGTTCACGAGTGTGTTGAAGAACCGGTCAAGTAGGGTAGATTGACGGCCAACTCTATTGTGTCGCGTTATGTGTCCAGGCCCCTTTTCCAAGCAGAGAAACAAAGATGGCAATTTCGGTACGTTGGAGTTTAATAGTGTACGGTCCGTTCCTCGAGGCGCAGATGGTCATGACCAAGGCCACAAGGCTAGGAACAATGATAATACGTATTACAGCCTGGTGTAGCCTTGCCCTGATCGCCAATTCCTACGTATAACATTAGCCGACCTTACCTCACTTGGCGTTTTCAGGCTTCTAAGTTTGAGGACTACCTACTGTACTTACTATACCCGTCACCGTCACTATTACTCCAGTACCGTACTATTACCCGATTACAACATGTATGATAATCCACTCTGCTAAGGCGTACGTGGTACGTGCTTAGCTGGTCATTTCATGGATCTCTTGGTGGTTTGCTGGCCCTTGACTTTGACGCCAGAAACGCCCTGTCGTGGACCTGGTTCCATTGGTTCTTTGTTTCTTCTACGGAGTACTCCTCCAGTTGCCATCGCCCGCATGTTTGGAAGCTTGTTATAAATAGTGTCAGATTGAGTGAATGTCGCGCCGCAGCTTACCATGTACGTACTGGCTTAAAATTATCCAAGTGGTGCGGTATTGCGCTGCCTGTTTGATTCAATCTATAATACCTTTGCCTTCCATGATAATTAGCACAAGCAGTACGGAGTAGGTAATATTAATGAGTACAGTGCAGTGCCATACAGTACAGATGTAACACTGCACTGCACTGCATCTGCCTAGGCTTACAGTGCACCTTAACTAGTGCACCCCGACGGGGGCCTGTCACTACTCACTACCTAGCATTTGGGTCCCTAAAGTGGTTTTCGGTGCTAGCTGGGGCTGGGGCCGGCTCCCTGGGAACGGCACGACACCGGGCCATCCGTCCCTTTACCTTACTCCCGCCCTGGCCTCCGCCACTTGTCCACCCTAAAATACCCTTCCTTCCTTCTGCTTCTGCACCTGCACCTGCCTGCACAAACCCTCTCTGGTGTGTTTTACTAAACTTACACCTGCCAACGCTCACACACCCCTTCCTTCCCTTCTGGCGCCCGCGCTCTGCCTTCTGTGTTCCCACTTTCTTGTCGCCGTAACTGCAGAGGATATTGAAGGCACCTGGGCGTTGGAGGTACCTATAGCGCATAGCACCTTACTTGTGACTCTAGGTAAGCTCACCTTTTCCATCTCACCTTACCTACTACCTTTCCATCAACATATCCTCCATACTTCAATCTTGCATCCACTCTCAAATTCCTTCCTCTTCCAACATTGTCGAAAACAACGAAATACGCCCGCAGCAGCAGTAGCAGCAGTAGCAGCAGTAGCANNCAAGAGAGTTAGCCTCATTCCCCCGTGCAGTGCACTAGAGGTTCTCGTTCAATCTGCACGCTCTTGTATGATATCTCCTCTTGCAGCCACACGCAGAGCAAGACAAGCAGGACAAGCAAGACAGCAGTAGGTAGGGAGAAAGTAATTTGTCTCTCACCTGACTATTTCCGCACCCCCAAGAAAGGGAAAGAAGAAGAAAAAAAAAGG